>CAUYRT010027134.1:0-15895 GCA_963574885.1 Lepilemur ruficaudatus | reverse complement strand
GTCAGCCTAGCTCACAGCAACCTCAAACTCCTGGGCTCAAGCGATCCTTCTACCTCAGCCTCCCAAGTAGCTGGGACTACAGGCATGCGCCACCATGCCCAGCTAATTATATTTATATATATATATATATTTTTTCAGTTGGCCAATTAATTTCTATTTTTAGTAGAGACGGGGTCTCGCTCTTGCTCAGGCTGGTTTCGAACTCCTGACCTTGAGCAATCCACCCGCCTAGGCCTCCCAGAGTGCTAGGATTACAGGCGTGAGCCATGGTGCCTGGCCGAGGTGGCAGAATTTGAAAAGGACAAATCATAGGATATGAAACAATCTAAATAGTCTAATTCTCTGAGATATGAAGAGTTGGTGTTGTATAGAGTATATTTTAAAAAAAATTCATGCTTTATGGAAAGCAGTTTTGTTATATATATCCCTGTTTTTTAAGAGCTTAAGTCTTAGGACTGAGTGAAGGAATGAATAATTGCTACTTGCTTTCCTTTACTTGCAAAGTACCACAATTAACCTGTCACTCTAACTCCATTTGGAAGAGCCTGAGCCTATAACATTTTAGGAATGTTTTCTTTTGGGCTGAAACTTTCCATGATGATTCTTAGATTAAAAGATAACTTTTTTCTTGAGTTTGAATAAATTAGTTTTTACTTGTGGCTGCCCACCCCCCTTAAGTTATGAAATCAGTAAACAGTGCTTTTCTTTTCTTTCTTTCTTATTTTTTTTGAGATAGGGTCTCACTTTGTCCCTAGGCTGGAGTGCAGTGGTGCAATTATAGCACACTGCAGCGTGGAACTCCTGAGCTCAAGTGTTACTACTGCTTCAGCATCCGTAATAGCTGGGACTGCAGACATGCACCATTATGCCAAGCTAATTTTTAAATTTTTGTAAAGATGGGGTTTTGCTGTGTTGCCCAGGCTGGTCTTGGAACCCCTGGTCTCAAGTGATCCTCCCTCCCCAGTGGCATGAGTAACCATTCCAGGCTTAATCTTATTGGTAGCTTTTTGACTAGAAAAAAAGAGTTTGCCTCCCCTTATCATGGGAAACTTAATTTCATTTATTTCATATGGATCATTATCACAGGAAGATAATATTAAAATCTTAGAGATCCTGAAAAGAGATTATATTAAGCAATTTGAGTGATTATTTTTTGCCAGTAAAAGAAGTGAGAGAATTTATATTGAAGATGATTGGTATATACAATGTTTTGGACAAAAGGCCAGGTATCCCCTTTTACCTTAGGTAACAATTTATAAGATACTTTCAAATATATCTTAGATCATCACATGGATTTGAGACCATCATTTAATTAGGGCTGTTGTGACTTGCTTGAGGCCACATGCCTAGTGTTTGACATCATACTTAAAGAGATAGACTGAAAGTGCTGCCGAAGTAGGGATGGGTGGCTTTTCTTTCCCTCGCTTCCTAGCACCTGATATACTGCCTTGTACAGAGTAACGCTATCAATATTTATAGACTGTTTAAACTATTAAATATTTATTTACACATGTAAATAAGTTATAGTGTTGTAAAACCAACACTTACATTTTCTGTAGATTGTTCCTTCAGTCTGCTGTGCACACAAAATATTTTTGTGGAAGAGGTCATTAATTTTAGATTAACCTTTCAGATATCCCTTTACTTTCTCTTACGATATTTTCCAGGTAACAAAAAGTCTTGATGTAATTTTTTTTACTGTGTGTATCACTCTTACTGGCAAGACTATGTGTATATATGTATTATTTATGTAGCAGGCTGCTATTTAAAAAGGAAACATACTCATTAGTTGGTCTTTGCATATGTAATGGCTCTCAAAACATGGTCTCCATGGTTTGCTGGGGGTGAATGAAAAGAAGCAAGTAAGATTCCCCTCACTTGTGTCATTCTCCTTTTAAAAATTTTTTAAATTTATTTATTTTTTAATTTTTGAGACAGAGTATCACTCTGTCGCCCAGGCTAGAGTACCATGACATCAGCCTAACTCACAGCAACCTCAAACTCCTCCTGCCTGAGCCTCCCGAGTAGATGGGACTACCCGTGTGCTCCACCACACCCAGCTAATTTTTCTATTTTTAGTGGAGACAGAATCTCGCTCTTACTCAGGCTGGTCTCAACTCCTGTCCTGAAGCGATCATCCTGCTTTGGCCTCGTAGAGTGCTAGGATTATAGGTGTGAGCCACCTCGCCTGGCCCACCTGTGTTATTCTATTTCCCTGTACACATGGATTTGACTGACTTAGACACCAAAGAAAATAATCTTCCAAAGAACTAATGTGCTATTTCTCTCTTGTTCTGCAGTACTTAAAATCCTCTTTGGTGAATGAACTAATAACACTTTTATACAGGAGAGACCCTGGAAGGACATGAATGGAAATATTAGTAGTGATTAATTTCTGTATGGTGGTAAGTCTCATTCTGTATGATGAAACTTTTCTGCTTCCTATTATAGTTTCCTAGTTTTCTATAATAAGCATGTATTATTTTTATAATTTGGAAAAGCTGCTATTTTGAAAGTCTTTTTTTAAAAAAACTTTTTATTTTGAAGTAATTTTAGGTTCACAGGAAGTTGCAACAAAATGTACAGGGGGTCCTGTGACCCTTCACCCGATTTTATGATGTTACCTCTTACACAACTGGGAAACTGACATTGGTACAATCCACAGAGCTTATTCAGATTTTACCAGTTTTACATATGCTCTGTTTGTGAGTGTGTGTATCATTCTATACAGGTTTATCATTTGTGTAGATTTGTATAATTATCATCATGATTGAAATGCAGAACAGTTCATCACCATAAAGATCTCCTTCATGCTACCTCTTGGTATTTGCACCCACCCACTACATACCCTCCTTGTCACTAACCACTGGCAAGCAAGAACCTATTCTCATCTATATGATTTTGTTATTTAAAGAATGTTATATAAAGGAATTCATACTGTATGTAACCCTTTGAGATCGGTCGTTTCATTCAGCACAATTTTTTTTTTTTTTTTTTGAGACAGAGTCTCACTGTGTTGCCCGGGCTAGAGTGAGTGCCGTGGCGTCAGCTTAGCTCACAGCAACCTCAAACTCCTGGGCTCAAGCAATCCTCCTGCCTCAGCCTCCCGAGTAGCTGGAACTTCAGGCATGCACCACCATGCCCGGCTCATTTTTTCTATATATATCTTTAGTTGGCCAATTAATTTCTTTCTTTCTATTTATAGTAGAGATGGGGTCTCACTCTTGCTCAGGCTGGTTTTGAACTCCTGACTTTGAGCGATCCGCCCGCCTCAGCCTCCCAGAGTGCTAGGATTACAGGCGTGAGCCACCGCGCCCGGCTAGAAGGAAACTTTTTAAACATGATTTTAAAGTATTTGTTTGAAACTAGCTGAACAATATATTAGATAGTAAACATGGGATACATTCCCATTAAAGTCAGGAACAAGATAGGCTTATTGGTTTGTGTGGGCGTGTGTCTGTCTATATGTATGTATGTCAATCACAAAAACATTTAGGGTGATTGATGTTTCCTGTTTACCAGGTACTGTCAGCACCAATTACTGTATGAAATAGGGTTCCAACAAAGAACATGAACACACAAATGAGGATAATTTGAGGAAGATTTAATAAAGGTACTAGTTAGGAAGGTGGGGGGACAGGGTACTACCATTTCTAGACCTGAAAGGATAAAGAGAGAATTGGGTAGATTGTTTTAGTGGCTTAAAGAATGACCACAAATTCTTTGACATTCCTCCCGTTGAGAATTAGGGTGTATTTCCCTTCCCCTTGAATCTGGGGAATGTGTGATTTGATTATAACCAACAGGATGTATTGAAAGTGATGCTGCATAACTTAGAAGACTAGGTCAGAAAAAATGATGTAGTCGCCACCTTGTTAGCTGGAAAGCTTAACTTGGAGGCCTTAAGATGACATATAAGAAGTCCGACTACCATGATAATGATGCTGTGAGAATGCCAAGGCCTCAGGGAAAAGCCATGTAAAGTTACTTCAGTCAACAACTGCAGATTTTGTCCTAGCTGAAAGCCAGTACCAGCCACCAGAAGTGCAAATGAAGATACTTCCACATGATTCCAGTACCAAGCTGTTAAATATTCTTGGCTGAGGCCCCAGATGTGGAGCAGACACTGCCCAGCCCCACTGTGCCCTGTCCAGAGTCTCGACCTACAGAATCCATGAACAAAACAAAATGTTTGTTCTTATCACACTAAATTTTGGAGTGGTTTGGTGCACAGCAATAGTAACTGGTACAGATAGAGAAAGCCACTCTGAGGGGAGCAGTAACCTTCAGTGGACAGATACAGTCACAAGGACGAAGTCAGGACAATAAGGAGATCTTACTCTCCTTTCCTCTAATCTTTTGCTCGTACTCCCTGTTGGTAAAACCCAACCAAAGGCTAGAGGACAAGGTAGCCTGTTGATGTATTCTATACAGGCTTGCATCACAGAACAAGAAGCAGGGCAGAGAAGCAGGAAAATGGATGGAAAGGGACAAACAAAAGTTACCTTCTGCAGGGCCATTTGTGGACTTTGAACTTTATTCTGAAGACAACAAGAAGACATTGAGAGGTTTTAGGCAGGGGATTGATAAGATGATTATCCTGACAATGATGTGCAGCTTTTATTGGAGACTAGAAACAAGGGAAGACTAGTTAGAAGTGTAACATAATAGATCAAGTGTGAGGTGATGGGGCCTTGGTTAAGAGCAGTATAAGTAGAAACAAGGAAGTGATGTGAGAGGCAAAGGGAGAATTGACCAGATTCATGGATCAATTCATCAGGGGGCATAAAAATGAGGGAAGAATAGACAAAAATGCTAAGGTTTTAAACCTGTTTAAATAAAGGTCTTGAACCCATCCTTAAAAATTCATCGATTCTCAAGGTTTCACCCATCCTTTCATGTCGAAGACACAAATTTTTATCTCCATTCATGGTTTTATCCCCTAAACTCAAGTATTTGACCTACTCCCCAATGGACATTTCAACCTGATTGCTCTACCATCTCCTCAAAGCTAGGATATTCATAAGCAAACTCAAAATCTTATCAATGTACTCAATCCTGAATCACATATTTCTGTCAATAGAGCATCTTTTCATTTCTGTCATCTATGAGAACCTTGACACTATTACATTTTTGTTTATATATGCACAGTCACTCCTATTGCCCAAAGGTGAAAACTTTTTTTTTGGAGACTGAGTCTCTGTTGCCCGGGCTAGAGTGAGTGCTGTGGCATGAGCCTAGCTCACAGCAACCTCAAACTCCCGGGCTCAAGCAATCCTTCTGCCTCAGCCTCCCGAGTAGCTGGGACTACAGGCATGTGCCACCATGCCCGGCTAACTTTTCGTATATATTTTTAGTTGTCCAGCTAATTTCTTTCTATTTTTAGTAGCGATAGGGTCTCGCTCTTGCTCAGGCTGGTCTCAAACTCCTGAGCTCAAACAATCCACCCGCCTCGGCCTCCCAGAGTGCTAGGATTACAGACGCGAGCCACAGCGCCTGGCCAGAAAATTTCTTTTTTATTTTATTTTATTTTATTTAGTTATTTATTTATTTGAGACAGAGTCTCACTGTGTTGCCCGGGCTAGAGTGCCGTGGCGTCAGCCTAGCTTACAGCAACCTCTAACTCCTAGGCTCAAGGGATCCTCCTGCCTCAGCCTCCTGAGTAGCTGGGACTACAGATATGCGCCACCATGCCCGGCTAATTTTTTCTATAGTGGCCAATTAATTTCTTTCTATTTTTTTTTTTAGTAGAGACGGGGTTTCGCTCTTGCTCAGGCTGGTTTCAAACTCCTGACCTTGAGCGATCCTCCCGCCCCAGCCTCCCGGAGTGCTAAGATTACAGGCACGAGCCACCATGCCCGGCCTGTAAAAATTCTTTTTTCGTTAAATTTGCAGAAGCTAGGAGTGTTTGTCCATTATCTGAAATCTGTCAAGAACTCTTATAAAGAAGAATTCATGCAATCTGTTGAAAGGACTAATTACATACCATTAAGGTCCCAGTGGAATTTCCTCGATAAGTCTGCCACTTCTTCCCGTCAAGACTATACATGATGATAAACTGAGAGATGTAGAGGCTGGAAAACTTCTGACGGGCACCCTGGGTCTTGATGCCATGAATGATCATTGGTGCCAAAAGATCCACCTACCAAATAAAACAACACTTTAACTTGTTTTTAAATGTGTGTACTACCTCCTGAAATTAATTATTGGCTTAGGAAGAATCTACATTGCTACAATGCTAAGGTAGTGCCCAGCATTACCTTAGATGTGTAGGTGAAGCAGACACCAATGTTGCAATTTGGACATGTGTGTGAAACTGGGATAAACAGTGGGAATGAGTAGTAAAGTGCTTATTGAGTTCTCAGCCTGCTTTCTGGCAAACTAGACTATTTCCAAGTCACTGAGCCCCCAGTGCCTCTGCATACACATCCTTTATGCTGCTTATGTCGACCCACATAATCTAATGCTTTGCCCACACTCAGCCTCAGCCTAGCCAAAGCCAATTTCCTTTCCACTTCCCAGACCAGTCCCATCCCAACATCACTATCAATGATAAACTGCTACACCTCCTTGAAGCGTTATTCAGAAACTATTTCTCCTGGTTAGCCTTCTCTGATTCACCCAGACAAATTTAGTGCTGCTTCTGTGCTTCCACTTCACTTTATATATAACTTCGTTATAGCAAATTATTAAACCATATTATAAAGGTTGCTTTCCTTGTCCGCCTTACTTATTAGACCAAGATCCTTAAGGCAGTAAACCTGTTTGAGTTACCTAACATCTCTGTGTCTTAATTTGTTTATCTGTAAAGTGGAGATAATATTAGTGTTTGTTTCAAATGGTTACCATAGGATCAAAGAGTTAATACATGTAATGTGCTGAGTTCAGTGCCTAGCACATAATAAACATTCAATAAATGTTAGTTTTTATATTCTCTCTAGCCCCAGAACCTAAGATGTTATCTGGTATAATACTGATGCATAGCAGATGCTTTGGAATGAATGAGTGAATATGGCAGAGTGGTAAGGAATGGTTGGTTCTTAAAGAAGAGGTCATGGACCATGCAGCATTACAAGAGGTATCAGTTTCTGCCCTAACAAGCAAGACAAACTTAACATGTTCTTACAGAAGCCTGGCATGTCCAAATTGGACTAGTCATGACTCTTGTGCTTAATAACGGTCTCCTTCAGTTGACTGTAAGTTCCATTCATACACTCATTCAGAAAATATTTTTTAGCACTTGCTATGTGCCAAGCACTGTTTTATGTACTAGGAATAGAGTAGTAAACAAGACATAGAACCCTGCCCTCATGGAACTTACATTTGAATAGGAGAAACAGACTCTATATATCATTTATATGTTTTTATTTGTTTATAGCATCAAGTAGAGATAGGTGCAGGAGAAAAGAAGCAGTGTAACAGGGAAGAGTGTGTCAAGGTCTTCAGAAGCTACAGCATTGTCTTTTCCCAGATTAGATGGTATTCCCAATTGAAGGCAGGTTATTTTTCATCTTGGTGTTGTGGTATAAATAACTGAAAGCACCAGGTGCAAAAATCATGATTTTTATTTGACTTGTATTGTTTCTTTATGTAGATAGAGTATAAGAGTTCTTTATTGTACCACTGATTATTGTGTCTTCTAGCAGTTTTAATAAAGACTTGCCAGGCCAATGTATATTTTGTAACTCATGCATGCTTGGCAAAGTGCCAAGCTCATCTACTTCATCTTCTTGTGCCTCTTCTACATTATAATTGGCACCTGGGAGCAGTTTGGAAATTACAGATTCAATAGCTTCACTTATGTATCCAGCCAGGTATTTCAATGTAACTGCAAGACATATCTCTCTACTAGGAAGTAAGAAAGGTAAATGAGTTTTGTGGTATGAAAGTACAAACATTGCAGCTGCATATCTCCATGGGGCCTACCAACTTCCCGCTGCTTAATGCCTGGTCTTGGTCATCCAGTGCCCCTCAAGCCAGCCTAATGATCTTGTGCCTGGGGGCCAGGCTGGTGTACACTCTTCAGGTCTCCTTGCCAGAATAGATGCCTACCCCAACTCCCTTCCTTGTTAGCACCCCTATCAACTCCATCTCCATGCCTGCTGGCTCCCTGAAACCATTTCTTTATTTTATAAAGTTACCATATCAAGGCTGGGCACAGTGGCTCATGCCTGTAATCCTAGCACTCTGGGAAGCTGAGGCAGGACAATCGCTTGAGGTCAGGGGTTCGAGACCAGCCTGAGTAACAGCGATACTCCGTCCCTACTAAAAATAGAAAAATTAGCCGGGCATGGTGGCATGTGCCTGTAGCCCCAGCTACTCGAGAGGCTGAGGCAGGAGGATTGCTTGAGCCCAGGAGTTGGAGGTTGCAGTGAGCTAGGCTAACGTCATGGCACTCTAGCCCAGGTGACAAAGCAAGACTCCGTCTCAAAAAAAATAAAATAAAATAAAATAAAAATAAAAAATAAAGTCACCAGATCAAGAAAATACCTAGCTGGACCTCAGTAGGAAAGATGGCAAAAACCACCTTGAGGATGAGGTGATTTAATACGGGTTGGATGATAATACAATTAGATGTATTTGTAACTGGTTTAATTACTGTAAACAAACAGTAATAGTTAATAGATGATTATCAACTTAAAGGAGCATTCTAGAAACAGGATAGTATAACTATTATGAATTAGGACTCTGAAGCCCAACTATCCAACAATCAGGGTTTGAATTTTGGCTCAGCTGCTTATTGGCTGTGTGATTTTGGGCACAATATCTAACTTCTCTATGCTTCAGTTTCCTTATCTGAAATAAGGGTGATAGTAACATCTGCCTCATAAGGTTGTGATAAGGATTTAGTGGCTTGATTTGTGTTGAGCACATACAAAGGAAACCCTGTCTACTTCAATATTTTGATCATGACTTTGCTGGAATATTAACACATTACTGATCAAATCAGTAAATGATGTGAAACTTGGAAGACTAGGAAATACTTTGGGAGACTGAAGCTTAGCAAGCTTAGACAATGGGCCAAATCTAATAAGGTGAAACTTAACAGGGTGTATCACTCAGGGTTCTTTGGCTAGGCATGGATAAGACACTCTGTTTACTAGTCTCATCAGACTGTATCCAGTGAGGAAGATATAATTCCCCAAACAGAAATAAGAATATAACAGATGAAAGGCATCCAACTAGATAAAAAATGTCCACTATATAGGGATACATGTAAAGTTGAAAATGATAACCATAGAAATTCAAGATTAAGAACATGTGGTTTGGTAGAAGCATATACAAAAAAATACTTAAAGATTAGTGAATAGCAGCTCGAATTGAGTGAAAATTGACAGTGTCTACAAAACAATAACAAAAATATGAGTTGCTGTGGCATTAATAGACATGCTCTTTTTGTCTTCTTACTGGCAAGCCAGTTTATTTTTCCCTGGTCCCTATTTACTATTTTAACCTCAAAAAATATATATAAGAGCAGATGCAGTCTTGCAAAAAAGGAAAACATATGGGTAATATCCTCAGCCAACTAGGAAGAGGAAGAAGACTGGTACACAAGAAGAGGATGGAGGTGGAGGAAGTAGGTGGTAAAACTTGTGTACATTAGTCCCTCTCTAGGCTTCGAGTACCAGGGTTGGGAGACCCATTAGAAAGGTTGAGAGCAAAGCTGGAAGCCAAGTGTCCTCCATTTTTTTTTCATATTTTTAGATATGTTGACTTAAATAAAATGTATTATTAAAATGAATTTCGCATTTTAAAAATTGGCTACTTCTATAGAAAATGTAAAATTGCACATGAGGTTTGCATTTGTGGCTCACATATTTCTATTGGGCAGCAATGCTGTAGGGGAAATGGGGAGGTGAGAAAAATCTGAAAGACTGAGTCCTTTAAAAGAAATTGAGTTAACCAACTTAAAAACACTATTTTGGTTATTAATTCCAACTTAGTTTACCAGACTGAACTAAGTAGATGTTTCCTATAACCCAGTGGTGTAGAATTCAAGAATCAAGACAGATTCAGTTTTAGAAGAGAAGTTACATTTTCTTTGCTTGTGGGATGGGAGATTTAACCATTTGTTTTTGTATTCAAATAAAGGGCACTGGAGGACTCAAAGACACCTAGGCAGTTGGAAGCATCTAATAATGACACACACAGTCTTGAGAGATGATGAGTTCAATATTATAGGAAGTATTCAGATGTTCTAATTGATGGAATTTTCTAACCTTGATCCAGGAGAAGGGCTCCTTCGTGCTCCATGCATTGATTGATCCAGAATAATGAAGTCTGGCCAGCTTTGGGGCCCACTGTCCTTTGCCCAAGAAAGGGAAGAGAGATTAAATTCAACTGGGTTAGTCCTAGACACTTGGGAATAAAATTACTCTTTTTTTTTTTTTGAGACAGAGTTTCACTGTGTTGCCCAGGCTAGAGTGCTGGGGCATCAGCCTAGCTCACAGCAACCTCAAACTCCTGGGCTCAAGCAATCCTTTTGCCTCAGCCTCCTGAGTAGCTGGGACTACAGGCATGCGCCACCATGCCTGGCTAATGTTTTCTATATATTTTTAGTTGTCCAGCTAATTTCTTTCTATTTTTAGTAGAGACAGGGTCTCTCTCTTGCTCAGGCTGGTTTCCAACTCCTGACCTTGAGAGATCCTTCCGCCTCGGCCTCCCAGAGTGCTAGGATTACAGGCGTGAGCCACCGCGCCCGGCCAAAATTACTCTTTTGAGATAGGTTAATCCTAGCTGTGGAGAAGATAGAGAAAAGCATAAAGACTTTATAGCAGTATTGATTACTATGTAGAGATTGTGCTTGTCCTTGTCTGTTCTACTTTCTAAAAAATTTAATAATTTTATTGATTGTTAGCACCTCTAATTAGCTGATACTAGAATTTGTTACCAGAATTACCAAATAATATTCTTTCTTTATTATATAATGTATGCTCATTGTAGAAAAATTAGAATATGATAAGTGAAAATAAAAGTAAGTAAAAGTAAATATAAAAGAAATTTAAAAACATAATCCTTCTATCCTGTGAAAAATATTACTATTTTGCTATATAACTGTCCAGCTTCTTTTTCAAGGGGAATTTTTTTCCCTCTAAGATAAGGGTTGGCAAACTTTTTTCTATAAAGGGCCAGATACTTAATAATTTAGACTTTGCAGATTATATGGTCTCTGTTGCAACTGCACAACTGCTGCTGTAGCCATAGATGATATGTAAATGAATAGGCATGGCTATGTTCTAATATAAGACTATTACGGAGGCTGAAATTTGAATTTTGTAATTCTCACATGTCATGAATTTTTCTTCTTAGTTTTTCAATATTTAAAAATGGAAAATCTATTCTTAGCTTGCATGTCATACAAAAACAGATGGTGGGCTGGATTTGGCCTGTGGGCAGTAGTTTGCCAACCCTTGCTCTAAAACAATATTTGAGAACTCTCTAGATCTTATTCAAGCTTTACAATTGCTGCTCAGTGAAGAGAACAGACTCAAGGGGAACGATACAAAAGGTAGGAAGAATATTTAAGGAAGCAGTGTCATTGCCCAGGTGAGAAATGATAGTGGCCTGAATTAAAATGGTCACAGTGGGAAACAGAGAAGAGGAGATGAATTTAAGAGACACCTATAGAATTGAACTAATAGAAACATGGAGATGGGTTGGTTATCTGAAACTCTCCAACAGAAATAAAAAAGTAAGATATAACCAGCTCAGGTTTTGAGAGAAAAAATAATAGTATTTACCATATTGTCCTGAAGCTGTAATCTGAAAATCTCTAATGTGTCCAGATGCCATTCCCAGTGGAGTCTGACACTCTGAAATCAAACAGGGGGAAACACTGTAGCTAGAAGTGCACAAAATTCAGCTTCTCAAATGTAAGTCAATGAAAATAGGAGAACATCAACAAATGCTAATATTTCATAGTATTTATTATGTGCCAAGAACTGTACTAAATGTTTTATTGTACTATCTCATTTAATTCATCCTAACAAGTGCTAGAATGATTCATAATTTGCAGCTGAGGAAACTAGGGTTCATGCCTAGTTTCCTCAGTTTCCAAATATACCAGTGGTTCTCTTATTTGTTTAGAGTTAAATTCCCAAACTCTTCCAAGTGATATATGTAAGTTATCTCTGGTAATCAAATGAAAATTAAGTTCCAAAATCTGCTGTTGGAAATCTTGGCACTTCACCAAGTTGTGAAAATGAGGATATTTTTTCTTCAAAGCTTCAAGCATATCTGCTCTCCTCTGAGAACTCTGATGATTTCTACCAGCAACATTCATTTTAAATTTGATAATAATGTGAGCTTGTATTTATTTCCTGACACAGGCAGGAAGAAGGAAAGCTCTAGAAGTAGGCTGCATAGGCAGGGAGCCTCTGCCCACAGTGCTACTCACGCTTGCTGTACACCAGAAAAAGAGTGCTCATCCCAGCATTTAGGTGCTCGCCAATAAGGCATTCTACCCGCCAAATTCCAGCTTTGGATGGTAGCATTTCCACTGTCTCAAAAACACCTTATCAAAACCAAAAGGAAAAAGTTATTTCTTTTCACTAAAAACATGAGCATGAGATACATTGGCCTATGTAGAATATCAAAGGAGATCTACCAAATTCAGTTCCACCACTCTTGGACCCCTCAGATCCAAAGTTCTTGCTATGTGGCCCCTATAGCTGGAGGCACCGGAGGTTGAGTTCTGATCACTCCCCCAGGAAATGAGAGACAGAGTGACTGAACGCTTTGTTGGTGTGGACAGAAGAATGCTACTGCGTTAGGATTGGCCTGCACTCCCAGGGTTTTTCAGAGCAAAAAGTGTATTTCTCACTGACCATACGTGAGCTCTGCGGGAGAGCGGAAGTCAGGCTTAGGTCCTATAGGATCCAGTCAACTAGGGCTGTTGAGAGGAGTAAAGTTTCCCCAGCAGCAATAAGCTGGATGTGGATGCTGAGGGGCTGAGAAATGTATCAGAAGTGACCACCCAGAATAAAGGTGGAGCCAACCAAGTCAAGGGTATTTCATGACAGAGGGTCCCATAAGGGAGTCATTAAAGTGTCCCCTGTAAATTCCCTGCAAGAGAGTCAGCTTTAAGTATCTGCCAGGTGCTGACAGTGTGAGGCTAGCTTACAATAATGGTCCCAGTTGTAAGTAGATAAGAACTGTCCTATCCCGTTCCCTTTAACCTATCTATGCTGGAGTTTAAAACAGCAGCTAGCAAGGGGTTGTGGGGAAGCATGATAAGTACAAGGTAGAGAAATTCAACCATGTCTCCTTTCTCCATGCAGACTTTCAGCCTGATGCAGGCTCAAGTTGGGGGAGGGGAGACTGAAGTTAAATCAAGTTCAAAATTTTGATTAATATCTTGGAATGGACATTGTAATTTGACTTGAACTGTATTTGTGATATAAAGTGACTGCAGGTCTGTTTATTCCTTAAGAGTGAGCAGAAAACTTATAGGGCTTATCAGAATTTTTAGGAAGAAATAGGGGAAGTTTACCCCCACTATTAAACCTGTTGTAAAGGGACAGTGGAGAACCAAAATAAAATTGTGTTTTGATCAATGTTGTCAGTAGTACTTAATCAATATACTGGTTACATACATAAACAAATCACTCTTTGGATAACTATTGGTGCCCTGTGGGATTTGAGATGGTAAATGAAAAAGGAATAAATTCCTTTTTCCTAGGAAATTGCTGTGACATCATCTATTTATTCTGTTCTGTTTCCTTTATAGAATTTTTTCTGTATCTGAAATGATTTTGTGCATTTGCTAATTTATTTATCCCTCTGTAGGTTTGAAAAAGTAAGTTATCTGAGAGCATGGAGCTTGTCTGCTTTGTTCACTGTATCCCTAGTGTCTAGATCATTTAAAGTAAGTGCTCAACAATTACAATAGGTAGAAGAAAGAGCACAAATTGGCTCATACCTGGATAGAGGTTGTACACTGCCATTTTATACTCCTCTTTTTTCCGTACGGTAAACACATGTCCACTAAAATGAATAGAATGGATGTTTTCATTGCTACCCATGCTGAGCAGATACCATCGGATCCTTTGATCCTGAGCCATTACTAAGCCTGGTAGTGTATCCATCACATAGCCATTAATTGCTAGAGAAGGAGAACACAGAGAAGGCTGTTAAAATCTACTGTACAAGTTTCTTTCCCTTCACTCCACCAAAAATACTGATCCTTATGAAGATTCCACTCTCACACATATAATCTAAATTAATACAGTGTTCAAGTCTCTGGTTCAAGGCTCATTTGTCAAAGTGCATGCTGCATTTCACAGTGAGTGATATTTGAGTGTGGGATATATTACCATGGAAGCGATAATTCTCTTTAAAAGCAGGGTCTTCCATATTGCAGGGAGCCCTGCAGTTCCTTTCAATGTTTTCAGTGAAGTACCAGCTCTTGGTCTCATCAAAGATAGTGAAAAACAGAGCAAATTCCTGTACTGTCACTTGTCTCCCATGGGCAGGGTTCAGTGTGTTAGTGTGGCAGATCAGAAGGGGTCCAATTAAGCCTGAGTGCATATCTTTTTCCTATGGAGAGAAGACATGAATCCCGTGAGTATAAGCTCTCTCATCTATGAACGAGAGTGGGTTTCTCATGAATTTTTATGCCACTCCAACCTGTCCCCCATCTTCCCACAGTACAGTGTATCCTTTTCAGTAGATTCCAGAGTAATATTTCTAAAATACAAATATGATGTCACCTCCTTTATTTAAAGATTCTCATTGTGCATAGAATAAATACCAAAAGTAGTAGCAAACAACACAAAGATCATGTATTTTAAACCAGAAAGTAACCAGCACAATAGAGACCTGCTTACCAGATCAACATCAGAAAAATAAGCCCAAGCTTTGCAGTCAAACTCATCATTAGTGGGTGCCATATGATGTTGCACTTTCCAAAAGTAAGTTTTGGTTTCATTAGGCTTGGCAAAGTTTTTTCTAGGTTCTGTTCCTTGTCTCTGATCGTCCTCATAAGAAATAAGACTAGAATAAAAGGAATAGGCACGAGAGGCCTGATTTTTGAAAGTTACCTGCAGAGAAAAAAATAAAAAACAAAACAAGAATCATCTTTTAGGATCTGAAAGTCCTTAGCTTAGGGTTTACATCCCTAACAGGAATGCTCATCTTTTGGTCTTTATCCAAGTTTTTAATACTCTGAAGTAAGTGTTACAGAGGATGGATGATAGAACCCAAATTTAAGATATATGGAGGAAATTATGAGGAATTTTTCTATTCTAAATTTAAGGCATGAACTCAAGGTTGCAAATGAGAAAATTCCTAAACATGTAAAAACAATTCCAAAGTAAAAGGGAAGATGTCACCACAGAGGTTATAAGAGACCATAACCCCAGGAGTTGATACATAATGTTTTTCATGACAAATTCCAGGATGAATACATATTATCTTTACAAAATACTTGTTTTTCAGATTTAAAAAAGATACACATTTATCAAGGAACATATGGAAAGTAAAATAAAATTCAAGGCAGAAAAATTCACCCACAATTTCATAATTTTAGATCTTTCTATATTCTTTACATAAACAATCAATTGGGACAATTGATAGGTATTTTTGGAAAAAATAAAACTACTTCGATCTTTGGCTCACACAGTGCATCAAAATAACTCACTTTTAGTCTATAAGAATTACTGATGGATTAAAAAGTCAAATGTAAAAAATTAAACTGTAAGAGAAAGTTGAATAAAGTATAGGTGATTTAAAAAATAATCTCTGGGCCGGGCGTGGTGGTTCACGCCTGTAATCCTAGCACTCTGGGAGGCCGAGGTGGGTGGACTGCCCAAGGTCAGGAGTTCAAAACCAGCCTGAGCAAGAGCGAGACCCTATCTCTACTAAAAATAGAAAGAAATTAATTGGCCAACTAAAA
>CAUYRT010027133.1:0-86968 GCA_963574885.1 Lepilemur ruficaudatus | reverse complement strand
GTCCATGGCCTGTTAGGAATTGGGCCACAGAGCAGGAGGTGAGGGGCAGGAGAGTAATTTACAGCCGCTTCCCATCACTCTCATCACTGCCTGAGCTCCGTCTCCTGTAAGATCAGCTGCAGCACTAGATTCTCATAGGAGTGAGACCCCTACAGTAAACTGACCGTGCGAGGGATCCAGGTTGCACATTCCTTATGAGAGTCTAATGCCCGATGATCCAATGTGGAGCTGAGGCGGTGATGCTAGTGCTGGGGAGTGGCTGCAAATACAGGTTATCACTAGCAGGGAGGTTGACACAATAAATGTAATGCACTTGAATCATTCCCAAACCATCCCCCTTGCCTTTGGAAAAATTGTCTTCCATGAAACCAGTCCCTGGTACCAAAAAGGTTGGGGACCACTGCTGTAATGAATCATCTTTTCCATGACTCATTTTGCATGTATGCTGGTACATCTGATGGTTATACTCCCCAAAGAGGAACTGTTGGGTCAAAAGGTATATACGTGCATTTTTTATTAATATTGCCAATTTGTCCTCCATAACTAACAATCCCACTGGCAGTATAAGTAAAAGAGCTATTTCCCCAGAAAGCGTATCAAGATTTTTGCCAATATGATAGGTAAAAAAATCCCAGTGCAGTTTTTAATCTGTACTTCTCTCATGAGGGTAGTTGAGAATCGCTTCCCATGCATAAAAGCCATTTATTCCTATTTGCTTTTCTGTGAAGTAGCGGTAGCCATTGACCATTTTTTAATTGAATTGTTAGGGGCCTAGAGTTCTTCTTAAAGCCAACAAAGACAAAAATTCTTGCAAACCAGGATAAGCACATGGAGGAACTATATGGAGAATACTCTTCTGCCAGCTTTGCAGCATCACGTAGGTCCCTAGCAGTATGGAGTCAGTATGGAGCCAGTCCTGGCCACTCTCTGCCAGGAGAGTGGCAGCCAGGCTAAAGGAGTTCCTAGCACGTAAGGTAAAAGAACATCACCATTACTTGAGGGAAAAAGAAGGTATAGTGGCTGCTTTCCCTTTCAACCCTGAGAAAGCTTGCATCTGGTATAGGCCGCGGCCCGGGAGACAGGCCTAGCTCCTCCTAGACGGTGGTGGCAAAGAACGTGGCATGATGGCCAAGTACACAGACTACCCCGGTCTGAATCTGGGCTTTACCTTTTGCTAGCTCTGGGCCCTTGTGTACATTATTTAACTGAACTGTGCTGTCCCACCCAAAGGTAGTGAATTGTGTATAAGTCTGCCAGGTAGGTAGAAGATGTGATAAGTGTAGCCCCAAAATGCAATATGACAGTTTTTCGGGACGTAAAAAGAGGGAATTGATCATTTGAAATGCGGGAAAATATTATCCTTTTAGTGTGATACATGTTGTCATAGCTTTGTCCTGCAAACTGGCAGATGTGGCCCCCATAGGAGTTGAGGCTGAACATCTAAGACACTGTTCCATAGACTTAAAAAAGATGACCAGAAGAGAAAAAATACCCTTTTTCTGCCCACTGCAAGGTCTTCCTTATAATCTAAATCATGGTAGGTATTTGTTTATCTAGCTATTTATGTCTAATGCTTGCAGCTCAAACTATCTTATCCTTTGATAACAGGACATTACCTTCAAATTCATTGAGAGACTTCTCTGCTTTCCCTCACAAGTTGTCTATGCCCCTTGGCCAATCACGGCAGAAGCAACTAACTGGTAAAAATCAATGAAAGGGTAGAGGGCTCTGCTATGCCTTAGAAATGCATGATACCTGTGGCAATTTCAGAATGTTTTATATTTCTATTGTTTTTGCTTTTAAAAGCTTATGTTTTCATAACGTTGCTTTCAGCATCATAATAAAAATGACTGAAGTTTTTATTTTCCTTTGTTTTTCAGGGTTGCCCATCTTGCCCTGTGTTTCTTGATCTGAGTGCTAGTAGCATAGGCTTGTTCCATTTGTGGAAATTCATCAGGCTGTATACTAATGAATTCATATATTTCAATAAGTTTTACATACATGTACACACACTGAAAAAAAATTGTCAGCCTCCACAAACAGGTAGTACTTGCAACTGCCAGGCCTGTGCCAGCAGTATCATCTGTGGACAGTGTTCATACCTCTCATCACCACTTTAGTTATGCCCATGAGGAGGGAGCGAGGCTTGGGTGGCTAAGGATAGGGACTCTAAAAGCCAGACTTAGTGGGTTTGAATCCTGGCTTCCCTTTTGCTAGCCGTGTGACCTTGTGCAAGCTACTTAACTTCATCGCGCTTCAGCTTCTTCACCTGCAAGCTGGCAACAACGGTGATGTCCCAAGGTTGCCGTGAGGAAGGAAGGAGTTCACACATGTATAAAGCACCTGGAACCATGCCAGGCTCATTGCTTAAGTATTAGGTGTGCCACTACTCACAGCTGCTCCCACTTCTGAAGCACATAAGTGTCCCTTACGTTGTATTTCTTTGCCGATCTATCTATCTACTCTTTTGTGGGGAGATCTGTGTGCAGAGCAGAGGGTAGGGTGACTCCTCCCCCTCGTCACCCACCAGTTCACTTACTTGTCTGCTGACTTTCTAGTCCTACACCCCCCTCCCCGCCTGCTCCCAAGCAACCTTTCTCATATGTGGGACACACAGCTATTTGCATGTGCCCCGATAAAATGTTTATTGTATGATGTGTATGTACTTTAAACAGATATTAAAGTATGATACTATACAATTGATTTTTTAAAACTTGTTTCCACACAGTGCTATGCCGAGGCTCTATCCCTATTGCTGCCTGTTCCTTCAGGCTGTTGCCTCTAATTGCTGAATGTTCCTTGACAACATCACCCTGTTTTCCCAATCATCCTTTCAACTGCCCACACCTACAAAACCCCTGACTTTCTGGCATGACAATGCTCCACGAGGTACCTGTGTACGTGTCCTCCTACACAGGCAACCTCTTTAATATGGAGACTGCTGGGTCGTAGGGCAGACTATGTCTAATTAACTAAGTACTGCCCCTTTACTCCTCCCCAAACAGCCTGATTACTCTATGGAACGGCCGCACCAGACCATCTAAGTACGACATCATTCCTAATGAGGTAGATGGTGTCATTCCCCCATTGTATTGATGAAGAGATAAGGACGCAGAATTTGAAAACAGGTCTGCATGATCTCAGAGCCTGCGTGCATCCCACCATGAAGGGCCACGACAGGAGCACACCTCCCCTCTCATCTCCACCTGCGGCACATCCCCTGCATCCCAGACTGGCCGATGACTGCTGCATGCATTCCTGTAACGTGCACGCCCTCACCGGTGCTATGTAAAAAGCCCTGCCCCACTTCTAGGCCCAGATGAAAAATCACCACTGCCGGGAGGCCCTTTCTGGCTGCCATTCACAGGCCATCCCCCGCCCCCCAAATCGACACCACATTGACATTGTTTACCAGACAATTTGTTATTATCTCTGCTTTATGTCCTTGCCAGTTAAATTACATTCTGGAGGGTAAGAATTAAATCCTACAATTTACATTCTTTCATGCCTAACACAGTGCTCAGTACATAGTAGGCATTTAAAATAAGTAGAACTGTACAGACTTTTAACAACACAGACATTTCACCTCAAAGATCATCTGGTCCTAACCACTGATTTATAAAACAGGGAAAAAAAATCCCATAAAAGTTAAATAATGAGTACTTATTAGCTATTACATAAGTTAAAAGATAGTTACAATTTGGTACTCATTAAGTGCCTGACCATGTGGTAAAAATTTTTCATGCATTATCTCATTTAATTCTCAAAATAACTTGATGACATTGATATTATTTTATTCTCCATCTTTTAGATGAGGAAACTAAAGCTTTTTCAGAGTGATTAAGTAATTGGCTCAAAGTCCCAGCTAATAAGTTTCAGAAAAGAGATCCATGCCCATTTTAGTTGGGACCAAAGATAACTTATAGATGGCTGATATAAAAAACAAAAACTATAAGCTGCCTCAAAAATTTCAATTAGAAACTTATCATCCCTAAAGGCCCTTATAAAAAATTTACATACCACATTTTGTGTGACTAAAAGACTTTCAGAATAACTATGGCAACCAGCCCTCCAATCTCCTCCCCATCTATGCCCTTAAATATAGTAACAAGTATTACACCCTCCAAAAAGAAATTATTCTTTAACAGTTGAAATTCCTGGAGCCAGGAAGGTGTTAATTACCATCCAGAAACTCAATGCATAATGACTCAAAAATATAAAGTCTATCCCCTAAGTGCTTAAAAATCAACCTTTTTCAATACTACAGACAGAGACACAATTTCATGATTTTCCATCATTTTATTTTACATCATCTGTGCAACTATGAACTCTGGTCAAGGCAGCTGCTTGTCCCCTCTGAACAGTGGGTTTCTAAGGTCTCAAAGACATTTATTCTTCAGATAGGTAAAAATGAAAAAAAGGATCAATCCTAAAAGCTTTATAGTAGTGAGAAAAGAAGACCATCTGCTCTGAGATAGCTCTGGGCTGATTTTCCCAGCAGGGGAGCCCAGGTTTTATAAACCTTGTTATCATTAGAGAAAGGTAGAGAAATGGCTCAGAATTAGTAGAAAGGATTTTCAAAGCCCTACGGTAGATTGAAACAATGTATTTAGAATTATATGTAGGTTTTTGGTAGTTGGATTATCTGTGCGTATGAATAGTTTGTTTTTTAAAGGAGGATAGAATGTTACAATACGTTCTGGTTTTGAAATTTATTAGATGCTATGCCTACCACATGCTCAAAATTTCAATGCAATCTTTATGAACCTATTTATTCTGGATCAGCAAAGCCTCCAATGTAAAATGACAGCTCATCTAGAATAAATCTTCATCATCCTTTTGCGCCGAAATGCCAGGAGATTTGAAAACTAATCCTTCGCACACTTTCATGTTCTCTTCTGTCCAGCAGATCGTGTCCCCGATGCTCCCATATCAAATTGATTTTTATTTAACAGAGGCCTTTACCAGCTTCACAAATAACTGCTCTGTGGTCTTTGAACTATTATTCCTACAGCCCGTTTTGCTTCATTCTTTGTTCGCTTGCTGTATTACAGCGTTCATACTGGGGGACAGACAGGTGAGCGTGTTCTCAAAGTGAAAGACACTTTAGAAATTCTCAGTGGACAAGCTTAGCCAACCAGACGTACACACTTATCTTTGCTTTCCCCCTAACCCTTTACTCTTATTCAAATAAAAGATTTAAAGGCTTATTTTCCTACACTCAAAGCACAAAAGGCTTTCTAAAACAAATAAAAAATTCAGGCAAAAGAAAAAAAAAAAGCCAACTCCTTGAGTGGAGAATGAGCCCTTATTTCTGGTCCATATTTTCCCCATAGCTTTAAAGTAATTTGTGTTTTAAAAATTAACTTCCACTGAAGACAATGCTAGAAGACTGTCTAATAATAATGTTTTGCAAGTAATGAGGAATGATGCCATTTGTAGAGGGATTTAGGGTTGAGAAATGCCATTCAAAAATCTCAGACTAAATAGTAAAGTATCTGGTTGTATAAATAAATAGCCTCGATGGAAAAAAATTCCATCATTTGATAATGAGAACATTTCATATAGCCTCATTTTATAGATGAAAAAATCTAGGGCAGTGGGGGCTCAGCATTAAATGACCACTCAAGGCCACAGAGGCTGATGACAAAACCAAATTATGTACGACCCAGGCCAGTATAGTCTTTGTGCCACACCATATTGCTAATGGGAAGGAAAACATTTCTACCTCACCACACTTGTTCCTAGATTATACAATGCAGACTCACAATAAAATCAATGTTCACAAAAGATTTGGCAGCTGGTTTACCATAAATTGTTACTGCCCCCCAGAATATAGGAACCTGTAATTTGTAGGAATTCTTTACTACAATCCAGGTTATTGAGTTGAAAATGATATAGTGCAGATTCTAAGCCAAGTGTGCTTATAAAGAAAGGTCACTGGCTACACAGATGCACATTTCCATGTGCCATTTATTGTCCAAGTGATGTATCCGCACAGCAAACAGTGGTTTCTCCTATGTCTTCTAAATGTTAGAAAAGATTTTTAGGCCCTTCTCAAATTTCTACCACTGCAGTATTTTGGGGAGGAGAGGATGTGACCTTTTAAACCTATTTGGTAATACGGCCAAACCAATTCACACAGCACATTAAGGCACCAGACATCTTCTCTATAGCAGTTTAATGAGTTCCTCTTAAATTTTGTCTAGAAAAACAAGCCACCAGTCTCACTCAAAACAAAACAAAAAGACTCTGACCAGCAACAGAAGGAAGTCAGCTAATTTACAGTGTACTATAGAACACATTGTATGGTGAGGCACAGCATTTCTGAAAATGCCAAGATGGAATGAAATGAATGCAGGACAAAAGGAAGAGAGGGGAACAAAAGCCCAGGCTGAGCTGAGCCCTTAAAATACTGCCAACCAGGCAGTGCAAGCTGTGTATAACAACGGATGTGCTTAATTCACACAACATTTTAGTGCCTCGTTAGTTAAAACTGTAGGTGGGGTCCAAGAAGGGCCTGCTGTACTCAGAGCTGTGTTCTACCTGAGCAAAATTCACACTTTACATGATGAAACCAACAGACTCACTCAAAGCTGGTTTACCTTTTTCTTAAAAAACCAATAGAATCTCCTTGAATTCATCGAAAGGCTCCTGAGCTAACACGAGTTGTCTGGGGCACAGGGGGAATGGGGCACCCTAGGCAAACTAATAAATGTGACAAAGGGCTACAATGTCTGTCTGTAGCCTACTTGCAAATACATCAGCATAGGCAATGTAATATTTATGGATTAAAATTATATCCTAAACATAGTTTAGTGATCAGAATATACTCCCCCAGTGCGGCCAACTGACATTACGTCAGCAGTATCTATATCTTAGCAAACACCAGAAATTTAAGGTGAGTGAATTGGCAAAATTCTTCACCTTTGTATGAACAGGATGAGGAATCTAGGGATGCCTGAAACTTGTACCCTTAGGACAGACACCTGAGGTTCAATTGCTTACTGGCCTTACATCTACCAATGGGTCAAAGGATCACCATTGCCACATGCCCACTATAAAGTGAGAGAATCCTATCTCTGGAAAGTTGTCACACATTGACCTTGAGTGGAACTTCACAAAAAAAAAAAAAAAAAAATCTAACTGGAGCACTTAAAAAGTCCAGAGAGCTAGGACTTCACTGAGTTGATAGGACAGGCTTCATGAGTGCTTCATGCCTGTTGTCTAATAAATGTCTTAAAGTCTATATGGCGCAGAACTGGCCTAAAACTTATTGAGCTGTGTGGAATTAGCAAATCGCCACCAAAACTTCAGCCACTTTTGTGTGACTACTGCTATCTTTCAAAAAGAGCTGGGCATGACCAAGTTGGCTTAAAACTAATCTCAACATATATGTAACATGTACAATTGCTACACCGGAGCCAGCTCACACCAGTTCAGTAAATTTTCAGGAGTCTTACATGCCACTTGTTAAACTCAGCCATTATTATAAATTAAAAATAACTAAATCAACATTATATTGAAAACAAGGGTAACAGGTACTCAATAGGTACTCAAAACCAATTTACTTCCTAATCATTTTGCCATATTTTATTAATACTAGAGTTCACATCAATTGTATCTATATGGTGGAAAAACCATATCCTATATAGTTGTGCTCCACTGCGCATCTCTCCCCAGCTCTGAGGTCAACGACATCACACCAGTACTTGAAATTGGCCACTGGGGTATGTACACCAGGGAAACCAGCAAATGCTACAAGTCAGGGGTTTGCTTTCCAGGCTGGTTGTTAAACATTTACTAAAACACTGGTGTACATGATCTTGAATTAATAGAGGAGACTTTGCCTCCCTTGCAGTATACACATTCTAAAGCCTTCAAATACAGCAGCATAAATAAAACCCACACCCCATTTATCACAGAGAACCACACCATCATGCATACCCGCTGCCCAGGACGACGGGACACACTCACTTTTGAAGCAGCCGGGTCCACTAGTCTCTGGCGATGCCGGGCTGAGTTGAAATGGCTCTTCGGAGGCTGCCCTTCCTGACAGTGAATGGAAGATGGGGAGTGATCGAGAGGTGGGAAGGTAGAGGCAGGACGTGGGATGATGGGGAAATGGTCAAAAAAGGGAGAGGGACAGTGTTTAACGGCACTGCACTTTGTTTTAGCTAAAAAGTCAATCACAAAAACACATGACAAGTTCTCCCCCACAAAAACACATGCCACGTGCAAGTTATTTTGTTATAATCTTGTATATACACGTGTAATAAAGTCACGAACACAGCCTAGTATTAAGACATTTTCCATCAAATCTTCATTTTTCTATTATCTGATAATTGCCTCTAATTATATTTCAAGGATACTAAGGAAAACTGGAACATGATTTCCCTGAACATGAAATCAGTCTTCTTAAAATAGCAGAAGGCATTACAGAGCATTCTTGGGGTTAGATTGCCACCCACTTGGATATCACAATGACAGGGAAATCACAATCCTCCTCAAAACCATGAAAACTCCCGACATAGAAGCTCCTCTTTCCATCATCCTGGTAGAATTTATGGCGTCTGGGCAGCCACCAAAAACTCTGCCCCAAAATGTATGTATTTTATTGGCTTAAATAGAGACTTAGCATTAAGTTTATAATTTAAACTTATATAAAAGAGTAGTCTCTCCTGCGACCAATCCTGTTAATGCCCTCGTGTACATACTGGACTCACAGAAAGGCTTACCATCTTCCCCATTACTCATTCCACACCCAAGAAGTTTGGAATACAGGCCTTAATAGATGGTAGAAAGTTTTACTTCTCCATCTTTCAAAGCTGGACAATAGCAAACAAGAATTTAAGACGTATGTACTACCCACTGTGAGCAACAACTCCAAGGATGGAGAGATGAAAGCAAAAGAGAGATGATCTCACGAAACCCCAGGTCGTAAAAGCCCTGATACAAGTCAGAGACAACAGAGGCAGCTAAATGACCCTCAGTAAGAAGCTACCATTTGCTCGGCTCTATTAACAGAGGAGGGTGAAAAGACCTTCTACTTAGATAAAAATGCAATGTCTGTATTATAATACTTAAAATTCTTTTTCTTCTTCTAGGAATAATAGCTCTATTATTTTTAAGACATGTATTAATCACACCCACTTGAATTGCCGACAATCACTGCTTTGGTGTCCACAGTATAATGCTCACCTTTCAAAAAGGAAATATCATAAGTAGCAGATTGCAAGTCAGGATTGTTTTTCCTAGTAACTGCCCTGCCAACACGCATCCTTTCTCTACTCTCTTTCGGAAAAAATGCAAGGAAACAGTCTTGAAACTCAACTGACCTAGAAAATGTACCAAAGCTTTAATAGCAGAAATGATATCCACTGACTCACTGAATATTAGGCAAAACAAAAACAAAAAAACAGAGTATGGCTTCCCAATTCAATGGATCCAAGCGTTTCTACATAAGAAACACAGTTTTTCAGGGAAAAAATATTAAATAATAGATTTGGTTTGAAAATTCTCCTTTAAACTTAATGGTTTCTCAGAAGGTGGTTTCAATGTTTTTTTCTTCCCTAAAAGAAATTATCATATGTAAATAAACAATTATCCACATTAATATATCTGGAGAACTACCCGCCCTTATTAACCTTCCCTATGGAATGATTACAACTGATTTAAGAGTTCTAATGCACAGCGACAGGCTCCTACTCATCAGGAAAAAAATTAATCTTAGCATTAAATACACAATTACAGTCAATGTGCAAATTAACTAAATCCTAGGCCTGTGGTTTATTGCTCTTCTTCTGACTCCAAGGTGAAAATGTTGTTTTTTTTTAATTAGCTAATTGTACCATGAACTCAGCAGGGGGCAGATGTTGATATTAAACCTGGGAGCTGAATCTTAAACTCCCAGTAGGTAGAAGGCTGGGTTAAAGTGAGCAAGCACATCCTCCAAGAGAGGTGGGTTTTTGAAACCTGGTCTCTATTTTCTCTCATTTATTACTAAGTACAATGGATCTGTAACAATAGTCTGCTTGCAATGAACAAATAGGTCTATAAAATAATCAAAGCATTTGCACAGAGATTCCAGTGATACATCTTAATAGAGGGAAGATTAAAGTCATTTAACGAATTGCATATGCAGCGAAAAGAAATTGTGAACAGCCCACAGCAAGTTTTGCTCCACATAACTCATATGTTTAATATTCTATAAAATTGTCAACATTGTATTTTGTTGTTTTAAAAAAAGTTGTTGGTAGTTAGTTGCTCATATGTCCTAGAGTTAGTTTGGTGATACTGAGATTTTGTGGAAAGGTGCACATAGCTAGATCCTAGATGGGAACCTCTGAGAAGAATTTAATTCATTAGAAGCCAACCATGTCTGCTTTTTCACTTCAGGGAGACCCTAACTGAAAACATTTTTCTTTCCCTTTTTCCAGTCTTGCTACCTATCAGATGCTCCTACACATCCAGGGAAGGTACAAATGATGAACCTTTGCACTTAGGCAATTAAATACTGCCATATCCATTCAACTATACTTTATACATTTTTTGGAAGCAAACAGGATACCAGCTCTGTGGTATCCCGGGAAACCAATGTTTCTATAACAAATCTGTTCACATAGAATTGAATGTTTTCTAGAACATGGAAAACTATCACTCAACATTAAAGGCAAAATCTGCGGCTTCATTTTCTTTCCCAAATTTTAAATCCCAAGAATCCATTTCTCCTCCTCAATGACAATCTTCAGGCTTTGGTATCTGTCATTCCTGACTGAGACACATAAGTCTTCTGGTACCATTTACCTTCTGGCTAATGCCATGAACATCAGCAAAGTAACAAATTGGACCTGGGCGGGCCCCAGGTAAACTAAATAAATGGCTTATTTGCATATGCATAAATGTAAACTAAATGGCTTATTTACATATGCGAATGAGGGCTCTTCACTGCAAGGGGAGCTTATGGGGTGGGGGCTGGATTCCTCACCATCAGTTTTGTGAAAGTGGAAGCACATTGTATTGCTTAGTTGGATTCAACCAAAATCATTTTGCAGTGATAACCATCATTAATAAAAAGTAGCTGCCCTCAGTTATGTAAATAAACTGAGAGAATAACAAAAGGAGTTGACATGTGCATAATGTAGAAACTTAATGAGACATATTTCATCTCTATGCTAAATACCTTCACCAAGCCTTCTCTTGTTAACTCATTTTAGAAATTATAAATATTCCTTAACACTACAGATCATAGTTTTTAAAGAAATTATTGTTCCCTTAACATTACAGATCTGATAGCTTAGTACTTCAGCTTAATTTGCATCATGTAAACATATTTACAAGAATGCTCCGTGGAAAACGATACATCAGGCGTGAAATAATGGGTGCCCGATGAATTTAGTTGCTGACATCAGACTATTTATAAAAGCCTAATTCTTTAAATCAGGTATAAGTCACTCTACATCAAAATGAGAACCACAAGAAAAATTTAAAACTAAGCATATCTATAATTTTGGCATTAGTCCCATTATTTTTTTTAAAAAAACTCTGTCAGACATACATTGCCAGCCTAGAAATTTTAACATTAAAAAAAAAAAAAACAGAAAAATCACATAGTGGAGTAGATATTAAACGTTTCAAGGCCTCATAGACTACTTTTTACAAGTCCATTCAAAAAGGAGTTTTAATTCTGAAGAGAATCCCGTGCATTTTCAAAGAATAAACTTCTCCACGCAATTCTGAGTTTATATTTTACTCCCCTGCCCCCACTGAAGTTCTTACTGAACACTATACTCAAAGAGAGGAAAGTTATTACAAAAGGGAGCTATCACAGGGGCCCCTGAACAAGCAATATAAGATCATGACACGTCAAAAAAAACTCCATGAAAATAAATTCACTCGTAGAATATGTAAGACAGGGAGATTTAACAGTTCTGTAGCGTATCAAAGTAAGGATCACAAGCCCAAATGAACATCAAGGAAATGTGCCATTTAGAAGATGAAGCACATTTTCAATTATGACATCATAGGCTTCTAAAACCCATGGAATTAATCACAAAATAATTTATGAAACCTCCATAATTAATAACCTTATAAAGAGCAGAGGTCATTTTTTTCTCATCTCCTCTTGGATTTTTCCAATTAGCTCAAGAGGTGTGTTACCAAAATGGGATGCCCCTGTCGCTAAAGCTCAGGCCCTCAGACAGTGGCTTTCTAACTTTTTTCACTGTAAAGTTCATATTCTATGTCATGAAACAATAGTCATCAATACTATCAGCAATGAACTCTATATTTCCTGATCTAGTTTAGCTCCTTTTAAAAACAATGCTGACTTCTACCTACTAAATTGATGATGTGATCTGCAGTTAAAAATCGCACTGAGAAAGTCGTTCTTAAACTGAGATAGGAATCACCTAGGGAACTCATTAAAAATGCTGTAGATTGTGTCCCACACTTCAGTCATTTATGTATTAGTTTTTCCCCATATCTGTGTACTATAACATATACCAAAAAAGAAATTTTTAAAAAATTTAAATACTTCAATTTTAACAATGGTCTACATAATAACATCTTGAAATCATGTCTTTGTAATATGCATTTTTCCTAATGCATATTAAGCAATATATTAAATGCTAAATTAAAAACATTTGTGTACTGACTAGTGTCATCACACCTACCCTCGGGAAAACCTGTTCTAAAACACAGCCACCAGCGGAAGTGAGCAGCCCAGGCTCTGTGGTCTCGGAGCATGGGTGGTGCTCACCCTCAGCTGGCATTTGTGACGCCACCACAACACCTCTCTGACAACTCCAACTGCCTGCTCTGAGATGTCGAACAGGGATTGCAAAGTTCCAAAGTCCATTACCCAATTTTTTCCTTTGCCCCCCAAATCTGCCCTCCCCAGTGTTCCTACCTCTGGGAAAGAGCACCCGCATTCACCCAGTCACTCTAATGACCCAGGAGTCAACACTGCTGTCTCATTCTTGTTCTCAGTGTCTGTCTCCTGTTCTCCCCCTCACGGGCCAAACAGCTGCCCCTGCCCCTATATCTAACCCCTCAGCAAATCTGATTGGTTTAACTTCATAATACATTTCAAATTCAACCCCTTCTTCCTTATCAAACTCATCTAAGCTATCTGTATCAGTTTGCTAGGGCTGCTGTAGCACAACCCATAAACTGACTGCCGCATCCTACTGGAGGCAGGAGCCTACCAGCAAGGCACAGGGCAGGGTCGGTTCTCCTGAGGGCTCGGAGGGAAGGATCCGCTCCAGGCCTCTCTCTTTGGCCTCTAGATGGCCATCTTCTCCCTGTGTCTCTTCACATCATATTTACTCCTGTTTATTTCTGGGTCCAAATTTCCCTTTTTATAAAGTTATCAGTCATACTGGAGCAGAGCCCACACTACTAACTTCCTTTTAAGTTGATTATCTCTGCAAAGACCCTGTCTCCAAATAAGGTCACATGCTGAAGTACTTAGGGGGCAGAGCTTCCACATATTTTGGGGGGGAACACAATTCGGCCCATAATGCCCTCCCAGACATCCAGCCTCCAGCAACAGCCTCATCTCTCTTTTGCTGTCTCCCGAGGGCAGACAGAGCTGCCTGATAAAACAAATCCCCTCACTTTCCTCCAAGCCCTTCAGTGTCCTCCTCCCTTCTACTCACTCTAAGTGCCCCCAAGGCACATCTGCAAAGCCCTGTGGGGTCCAGCCTGGCTCCCTGTCTGGATCCTGCTGTCTCCCAGCCCCAGCTGGCCTTGCTCCATTTGGGCCACACTGGCTTCCTGCTGTGCCTGGACCTCTCCCAGCACAGTCCCAACTCAGGGACTCTGGGACGCCCTTCACTGGAAGGCAGTGCATGTAGTTTGCAAAGCATGCTACTCACTTCACTCAGGAATGCTCAGATGTCCCTGCTCTAAAGGACCCCATCACTCTTTCCCCTTCCTCCACCATCTCACATCTACCACTACCCGATATGATACTGCACGTGTGTGTGTTTGTCCTTCTGTAAGCTCCACAAGGTCTGAAACTTCATCTCATTTGTTCTCTACCTGGCACTTATTAGGTATAAATATTAAACAAATACATATATTTATAAATCAAAAGAAAAATATAAATGATGCATAGTTACCCACCATCAGCTCAAACATACCTAGAGTCTCAGGCAGGGTTCCTGCAGGAAACAGACGGCACTCTCAGACTGGGTAGGTGAGAAGACTTTGAGGAAGGGATAACTTACAAAGGAGGAGGGCTCCTTCACCACCCCTAGGCCCATGCCAGAGGGAAAGGGAGGAAGCTGCTTCCAGAACCTGAACTGGGTGGGAGGGTCAGCTGACAGACGCCCTTGCTTTTTCAGTAGAGCATTCAGCCAGCCCAAGCAGGGAGAGGGAGATATACAGAGAGGTGCAAAGTGATGTGAGGGTACCTGCACAATCACCGAGCAAAAGTCAGCAGCAACCAAAGGGACTGCATCCCTTCTCCCTTCTCTGCTCAGTCCCTGTTTCTGGAACAGCACGTGCTGTTTCACCTTCAATCGTTCCGTTTTAGAAACACTGTGGATGTGCCTACGTGTCGGATGGGAGGAGAGGCAAACAATTCGAGGGAAGAAGCTGCACAGTGCTTTTCTCCCGGCTCTCACTTCCCAGAAATGCTGAAGGGGTGAACTAGATATTATCTGTGAAGCCCACATATCTAATCACAAAGATTTTTCTTTTGTCAAGGTTTCGCATTACTGTAATTGTTGCAGGTCTGCAGTCTCAACTCAAAAGAAAACCCTGGGATTGGATTCCTGATGAAATTCTTACTTTGAATTCAGATTTACTCCCCAACACTGATATGCTTCAATTTGCCTTTTAAAGTTATTCAACATTAGGAAAGTAGAAACACTGGTCTGCATAGAATCCACTCACATTCCAGGGAGGAGGCAGCTCTGGCACTGTTGGAGGGATAAAGGGAAGAGAAAAACCTGACACCATCCCAAGTCATTCAACCTTCCTGGACTTCAGCATCCACATCTGTAACTAGGCATGAGGACATGAAGTTCTGAAATTCCAAGACCCTGTCTGAAAGTTAGCTCAATACTGTGAAGATCGAAAATATCCAGGATACCCTGTTTCATAAACGAGTAAATTCAATTATAGGGCTCATGTCATAGTTCAAATTTCTTGTAGCCTTTATAACACGTGTGTTTTGGGAATCATAGTATTGACAAGCTATTTAGAAAATGTTTACGTTTACTGCTGTTCATGGAGAAATATTTGGGTCTTAGACTATATTATATCCATCAGTCAATGACCCTTTGTTAGAGCATCTTAGAACATTATATATTGATTCAAATTAATGAATTTTATGTCAAAGACCAGTTAACATATTTTACCATAGACAGTAAGTTTATGGATGTAATTACTGACTTGAGCTCCAAAAACACAGCACAATTATATTACTACACATATGTCAACCCACTTAAGTCACTTCAATTTAGGAAAAAAATCTAATGATATCACATGCCACACATTTTTTTTTTAATGAGAAAACTTACAGGATACCTAAATTAAGAGAACCAATTTTCCACAGGGAAATCTGGGGGAAAAAATTTTAAAGTAAACTAATTTTCTAAAGGCAAAAATAAAATTTTCAACATAGCTCCGAGTTGCACCCAAAGCAAATTATTGCCAGCAAGTAATATGGCTCTGATAATTAGACTTGATTGGGGTTTAAATTAAGCAGGGGATGCACCAGACTCCTCAAAGCTGTTTTGATTTGTCTCATCTCTTCCAGCCAGCATGAGGAAAACGGCCGGAGTCCCAGAAAGCGGGAAGCAGCCTGGCTTCGCAGATTGGGCTAGGACACTTTAACTGACCTCTCATCTGGCAGTTAACGACCACACAGATTCATATGTGAAACAGATTAGGGGCCCGCATAGACACCCCAATCATAATTAAGCATTCAACACCTAATACGACGCTGCTAACCCGTAACACAATGGCAATCGTGACTTCTACCAGGAGCATAATCACCAAATTATTGGGTCCGCTACGTGGATGAAAGGTCACCTTGTCACTCCCTCTTATTAATTAGGCTCTGGGGCTTAGAAGTCAGGAACTCTGCACACTTCAAACAAGTACAAATAAAATCATCCTCATGTTCAGGTCATCCTGCCATAATTTCATTCTTCACTCTTTAACTAAAACCTACTTTGACTTGGAGAATGTAAAAAATGGCATTTTGCCTCCCCACAGGGGTCCTAACTGCCAGGCTCTGCCCCGTGGGGGGGGGGGGAGGACACACAATGTGTGTGGAAGGTGGTCTATCTTGGTGGACAAGGTCCCCGTGCCTTGCAGAGCCGCAGTGTCCCCACCTGTAAAACGAAGACAACAGCAGCTACCTCCATAGGGTTGCGAGGTGAATTACACATACACCATATCCAGCACGTGCCTGGCAGGAGTAAACACTTCATAAATGTTGGCTATAAGCATGCAGGTGGCTCTCAGTAACTGCTCATTTACATCACCTCTAACACCGACCCAGTTCACTTCTAGTTATGAACTCCACATAACTGATTTTGTGAGGATTTTGAGCATTTTCTACACTTTTGAACAAACAGCAATAGAGCCTAGACAGGGGCTTCAGGCCTTTGTGAGTTCCAGGCTTTGTGGGGACCACCAATGTCTCAGACCCCATCTTAACCTAGACAAATCATACGCAGCAGAAAGACGCAATAGGCACTTCCAGTTACCCAGTTATAAGGCAAATCCTGGGTGAGCCCCTCTAAAAACAACTGAGCAGTGACCCCAGACTAGAAGCAGATGGCCTCGTAGCCGGCCTTCCTGGCACCAGACTCAGCCGCTGCATTTTGTTGCCCGCCAGCCCCAGATCCTGACTCCACCATAAATGTGTCTCTGCCGTCCACAGTGCCTTTCCCATGCTGTCAGCGCACTTCCAGCAGCGTGCAAAATAGGAAGGAAGCAAGCTAAACAATCAATGAACAAAGTTTTGGGTTTTTTTGTTTTTTTTAAGCTAGAGGCTGGGAAGTGGCAGGAAGGAAGTGCTGAAGCATGGGGAACAGAATGAGGGCAGATGACAGAAAGACAGAAGCGCAGGAAGCGTTTGGAAAGAAAAACAAGAAAGGTCGCTGACGAAAAATACTCCAGCGAAAACGGAAAAGGGGTCCTTTGCCAAGAAAAATGTGCCAATCTTACGCAGCTGAAAGAGATATTTAAAGAAACATTGTTAAGATTTTTGTCTTTCTCAACTCTTAATCCTGAAGGAATACTTAATTTTCTGAAGCATGTTCAAAGGAATAAAGGATATTCCATGACTTACAGCTATGAACACCACTTCTCTAAACGTGAACCTCTTGTATAAGCAACAATAAAACACCAGGATAGCATTTTTTTACTGCCTCAATCAAATTGCGAGGCAATAATTTGCTCCTTAAAGGAGCAAATATTCTTGTGGATATATGATTTTTTAAATAGTCAACAGTTACATATAGCAGTTACTGTGCACGGCTCTGCTGTGCATTACATGTATTAACTACTGTAATCCTTGTAACAGCCCAATGAAATAGGCACTATTATTATGCCCATTTTACAGATGATAAAATAAAGGTATAAAAAGGTTTTAAAATGTGTCTGAAATCACAAAGCTGGTAAGCAGTGGAGCTGGGATTCAAATTCAGTCTCCTTAAGTCATAAACAATAATAAAATATACCGAATCATTTGTTTAAGGTGGCAGTGACTTATCAGTTTGACTTTTTAAGTTCAGTGACCTCACGTATACCAAGCTGTTTTGAGGTCATACAAATGCCCACTTAAACCAAATCTATTGCTCTATTAAAAGTCCAATTCTAAAAGAGCCACAAACAACACGACCTGCAGTCTCAGGCATGTCGTAACTTCTAGGCTGAAGAGTCCTTAGGCAGCACAGGACCCTCTGCTGCCGCCTCCGCTGTCACTCACACTCCGGAGGGATTGAGATGCTCATGGACTGTGTTGTGCCCATTAGGTTATTCTTCCCCCAGTATTTAAATCATTCATTTCATGTGACATTGCACTCAGTGATAAATCGTCACCTGCTTCCTCAAAACCAGGGACTACGTTTAATCCAACCCTCAGTATCACTGCTTTTCAACTATCTTTGAATTTGATAAAAAAAATAGATGGCAAAATAAAGATGCCCCTTGGAAAACTCCTACCTAGTCTAAAGTTGTCAACGAATTGAAGAGTTAGCCAAGAGAAAATTCTCCAATCCGGTCCTGCTATTTGTGGAGTGAGGAGAGTTCATGGGAAGGGTACCAGGTTTAGGGAAATGGGGAGGCAAGAAAGGGCAAGGGTGGTGGGGCTGGACAGAGAACCGAGGGTCAATGAAGCCACTGACCTGTGCCTTAAACAAAGGTATCACACCAACAAAACCCACAGTACTTTCATAATTAAATACGGTACAGTATTAAGGAATACCAAAATACCAAAAAAACAGAATGGTAATTACCAGTATGGAGGGCAGAAAAAATTTTAATGTATGTCTAACAGAGATTATATTAGGAAAGATCACAGACTACTGGAAAGAGGCAGTGCTTAATTCTCATACTGCACAGCAACAAAATAAGAAATGTTATAATATTGTTATGATTTAACAAGGTACTAGAAGACTTCACTGTTGTAGTAATAAAAAGTAAGAAGCAAATAATTGGAAAGCTATTCTGTTTGCCACTGATAGAATGTCCCTACTAAAATATCATGAGATTCTACAGATACTATTTTTTGAATTATTAATAGAGCTCAAGAGATTTTAGACACAAGATCAATATACAAAAATAAACAGTATTTATATATACCAGCAATAACCAATTAGAAAACATTAAATGAAAAATTTTGTATTTCACAATAGCAACAAAAAACTATAGCATATCTAGAAATATATCTATCACAGGATGAACAAGATCTATATAGTGAAAATTGTAAAATAGTTTAATGGGCACAAATGAATACCAGAATTAGTAAAAACCTATACCATACACACAGCTGAAAACACTCAAAAATTCCCCACATTAATTTGAAGAGCCATTGCAATTCCAAACAAAATTTCAAGTAGATGTGTTTTGGTGGAATTAAATAAATGATATTTAAAATTCCCTTAGAAGCCTAAATGACCAAAGATATCCAAATCAATTCTAAATTTTACAAAATACCAAAAATAAGAGACTTGCCCTACAGAAGTAATAATTTATTACAAAACGGCAGTACTTAAATTGTGGGGTTCACTCAAGAATAAATAGATTGGGGCAACAAGAGAAACCCAGAGATAGACCCTAACAGTGATGGGAAGGTAATATAAAACAGAGATAACATAATAAACATGAGGAAAAAAGATACTAATTCAGTAAATGCGATGGCAAAAATTCACTTTCTGCTTGGAAATATAAATTTAATCCATACCCCCCACAATACTCCAAAAACAAAAATCAGATGAATTAAAAACAATCTCAAAACACAACTTTTAAAAATTTTTAGAAGAAAAAAAGAAGTATGAGATTCTTATGACCTATGCATAGAAAAATATTTCTTAAACAGGTACAAAGAGCAGCTCATTAAAAAAAAGGACTGATAAATTGAACTGCATTAAAATTTAAGCATCTGTGTAACAAATGACACTACAAATTTTAAATAAAAGGCCAGGCTGAAATAAGGTATTTCTAATTTCTAAAATATATAATAGAAAAAAGAAAAATAGGCAAAAGATACAATCCAAATTAGAGATGGAACCCAAAATGACCACTAGACATATAAAAAGATACATATCGTCTTTAGTATAATTCAAAGTTACATAACAAAATCATGTCTTCATACCCATGAGAATAGTGAAAATAAGCCTCAAATGTTAGTATGAAAAAAAATAGAGATCTGTTGGAAGAAGTGCACATTGGTTGAAGAACTCTGACAAGTTTATTGGCAATATCTATTAAGGCTAAAAACATGTCTACCATAATAAAACCCAGCAATTCTGCTTCTTGGCATATATCCTAGAATAAACCTTACATACGGACAGCAAGAAATCCACATGTGGATATCCACTGAAGCATTGCATGTAATATTAAGGAAAAGAAACCTAAACATTTAACAGTTTATTATTAGAAGAAAGGATAAAAGAAATTATGGTGCATTCATAAGATAAAATACAAACCAACACTTAAAATGAACTAAATCTACATGAATCAATGTATATATTTCTAAAAAAACAATACTGAGTGGAAAAAATGTTGCAAAATATATATGAGAGAATAAAAACAAAGTAGAAATATACATATGAAATGTATGATGGTGTTTACTTCTGGGAGGGAGAGTGGAAAAAAGAACTTTCAAGGGTATTCAGTCATGATATGTTTAATATTTCTTTTATGTTTTAAGTTTTTTTTCTTGTAACATCCAATTGCTTTCATTAAAAATACTATCTAGAGAAAAATGACAAGATATAAACATTAACCTTAGATGTCAGATTTAAAGGTGTTGTATTGTTTATTCTCTGTACTATTCAGCATTTCACAAACTTTGCATTTTTTTAAGGACCACATTTACTAGCTGGTCATGTAAATGTGTAACCGTAACTCTTGTCTAGGTCAACATCTAAAACAAGAGGACATTCCAATTTAATAAAAAGCACAATCAAAAGATCTTCCTACAATAATGCAGGCATAAGGGCTGTCTTTGGGCAAACGTACGATATTTGACTCAAAATCAGATATAAGCAAAATCAGATTTAAAATCAGGAAGGCAATCAGTCAGCATGTGTCGTCCTGATAAAGGCAACACACAGGAATCTCTAATCTTTTCCTCCAGACAGCATTGACATTGACTGGCACATGTGAGGGCAATTAATAACTCTTCAAAACTGCGATAAATATCTCACTTTTCTTTTTGTCCAAGTGGAAACTGTGAAATAAAACAGCTTTAAAATTTAAGTAACTAGTGTACAAAAGGATTTCTCCATTTAAGTTCTAGGTGAGCCTAACTACATCTTTGATCTCCCTCATTTTCCCATCCTAACCATCAACGTCTAAGGTCCTGCCTGGGATCGGGCCTTAGCCCCCCTCTGCAAGTGCAGCAGACAGCAAGGTGGCAAGTGTCTCATCCCTCATGGTCGCCTGTCCAATTCTGACATCAGCGCCAGCTGCAGTGGGGACTCAGTGCAAGCTCGCATCAACCTGGTGATAAGAGTGTCCCCTCTCAAGTAGACACATTGTGCATGTTTCTTCTTCTGCCCCAGGCATTCTGGAAAACCATGGGAGCCTGCCAGACCCAGAAGTGAAAAGGAGGTAATTCCTCTGGGACAACCATTAACCAGTTGGACAAGACAGGAGCCGGTAGTGGATAAATGCTCTGACTTCCCATAGGAATCCTTCAAATGAATGATTCCGGAGAGTTCCTTTCTGTGTGTCTCAGGAGGTCCCAGTGGAATGGCATTCCCACTGCCCATTACAGCAACCTTATACTGGCTTTCCTTTCTTCCTTCCTCCTCCCCCATTCCTGTTTTTTTGAGAATATCCCAATCTATTTGCTCTCAAATCCTTGTCTACAGCTCTGCTTTTAGGAGAACCCAAATTAAAAGAGAAACCACCACCTAGTCCAGCTCAAAATTTATCTTTTCTTGACCAGGCATGGTGGCTCATGCCTCTAATTGCAGACTCTAAGAGGTTGGGGTAGAAGAAAGACTGCCTAAGGCCAGGAGTTTGAGACCAGCCTGGGCAATAAGGCGAGACCCCATCTATACAAAAAATGCTTTAAAATTCGCTGGGCATGGTGGCGCGAGCCCAGGAGACTGAAGGCTGCAGTGAACTATGATAGCGCCACTGTACACCAGCCTGGGCAACAGAACAAGACCCTATCTCTCTCTCAAAAAAAAAAAAAGTATCTTTTCTTATTCATGGATACTATTAATTTCTAAATATTTAAGTGCCAAACAACATGTGTACACAGACACAAAAATAAACAGGACAAATTCGTATCATCAAGGAACTCACAATTTAGTAAGACAGAATTCACACACATTTTTAACAAAGCGTGACACCAGCTAATGTCAAGGTGTGTAAAGGCTATAGCGCCATTGTGAAGGTGGGGGTGACTGCTTCTGCCTGGGGAGATGCTCTCAGGTCACACTCTGTTCCTCTTTCTAACTGTGGTGGGCAGCATTTGCATGGTTCTCAGTCATCCTTGTGTCCCAGTGTCCATACTCTCCTGTAATCTCCTCCCGTTGAATGTGGGATTTAGTGATTCACTTCTACGGACTTGAACACAACAAAAGCAAGGTGTCACTTCCCAGATTAGGTTACAAAAGACTGTAATCTCCTTCCAAGAGAGGGTAATTTGCTTGCTGTCTCTTGCTAACTCTGATGGAAGCCATGCTATGAACTAACCTATGGAAAGGTCAACAGACAAGGAACAGAGGGTGGCCTCCAGAAATCACCCAGAAAGAAACTGCGGCCCTCAGTCCAACAACCTACGAGGAGTTGAATCCTGCCAACCACTACCTGAATGAGCTTGGAACCAGGTTGTCCCCAAGTCCAGCCTTGAAATGACTGCAGCCTCGGCCAATACCTTGATATTAGTCGTGCAAGAGACTTTGAGCCAGAATACCCAGCTAAGCTGCATCTGTATTCCTAGCCTACAAAAACTATGACATGATCAATGTTTGCTGCCTGAAGTAGCTATGTTTTTTAAATAATTTGTTACAAAGCCATAGAAAACCAATACCCACACTAACCATGATTAAAAATTACTAACAATATGGATATGGTCTAGACACACCATGTCCAATGTCTCATTCTTGTCCTTTCACATACTCATTCAATAAGCACCTACTATGTGCTAGGCAGTATAGAAACAACTTTTAAAAATGACACAGTCTCTGCCTTTACAGAAAAATCAAATTTGCAAAATTTGGGCAAATATACTTATGCAACTTCCCTAACTTATTTCAAACAATGATTTGTCATAAATGTTTAATTTCTACTGACCCTATAAATAATGCATTAAATACAGAATTAAAATATCTTTGCTATATTAATGTACTTTGTGTTCAATGCAAGATACTTAAAGGTTTATTCCATCTGCTCAAAACATAAGTTATATATTTAGAAAAGAATTCTGATTTTCTTCTCCACAAAAATCCTTACAGGAATGAGGCCTTTTCCTTCCATTCATTCAAAAAGCTATTCCCACGGGCCGAAAACCCAAAAAGCAGTGAACTGGAAAACTTTATGTCCAAACATTCCGTAATATTTTCCAAGTCAACTGCTTCAAAGTCTACCTTCTCCCCTTTCTGATGAGACTCACTAACCACTGTATGAAGTCAGGATAAACATTTAAGCATTACCGAACAAGATTACTTATGCGAGGCTTCTATCTTTTGTGAGGGAACTTCTCCCTCTCACAGCATACTAACCAGAAAGGACAAATTGATTAAAAAAAAAAAAAAAACCATAGGAGCGTTCCTTCTCACTTATTCATAAAACATTTCTTCAGTCCTATTTATTTGTTTTTAAAAATACCATCAGCTTTCCCACAGCATCATAAACAGCTCTGGGAATACTTAAAGAAATGTGACCATTTGGAGTAAACAGGAAAAGAAAGATAAGGGGAAAGGATTTTTCAGTGAGAAATTTAAACACAAACACACACGCAGGGACCTATAAAACCCGTATGACTAGAATAGTTGAACTTATCCCAGGTAGATCTTTTACAATGTTAACTACATTACACTGGTTATGCAGCCTTTTTGAACATGCCTCTATCTTCTTCCCTTTAGTACTGCAGTCCCCAACCCCCAGGCTGTGGACCAGTATCGGTAGTCCAAGGCCTGTTAGGAACCAGGCTGCACAGCCAGAGGTGAGTGACGCGTGAGCAAGGAAGCTTCATCTGTATTTACAGTCGCTCCCCATGGCTCCAACCATCACGGAAGCTCCACCTCGCGTCCGATCAGCCGCAGCACTGGATTCTCACAGCAGCAAGAACCCTACTGTAAACAGCACATGCGAGGGATCTAGGTTGTGCACTCCTTATGAGAATCTAATGCCTGATGATCTGAGGTGGAGCTGAGGCGGTGATGCTCATACCTGGGAGTGACTGCACAGATTATCATTAGCAGAAGAGGTTTGACTGCACAATAAACGTAAGGCACTGAAATCATCCCCCCCACCCCTGTCTGTGGAAAAATTGTCTTCCATGAAACTGGTTCCTGGTACCCAAAAGGGTGGGGACTGCTGCTTAAGTACAATACACTTTGACCAACATGAATTGAGCAAAAGTTTACTTTCATCGTGGCAGAAGGTCACGAGCCAAGGAATGGAGACACCAGAACATAAAGAGAGGAAATCACAGAAGGACTTGAGATTTACTAACCACCCTCCTCTTAGAGTCCCTCTGGGCTTCAACCAGGGGCATCACCCACTGTTTACATTGTTAAGATGACTGTGTCATCTACATTTGCTTTCCATCTTCAGATGGGAAGATACTACATTCTTCCTCTTCATCTCATCGTATTTTCTGCATACCCTTTTCTTCCCTCACCAGAAAGACTATAATGGGAATTCTATTACTATTTAGGGAGGGAAGATATTTAATAATAGTTCATATTTTATTAGGATGTCCTTTGAAAATTACTGACAGCTATCTCTGAAACTTACATAAACTCACCATACAACAGTGGAGCTTTATGAATTTGCATGGCAATGATATTTTCTATACAAAAGGTTATCTGTTTTCCTAATTTTGAGGAGGGGAATGTAGCCGAAATTATAATCTAAAGAGTTTTCAGCTGTGCAAAATGTCTTTCAGTACAACCTTTCCTCCAAAATCACTTTGGCATAAGAAAGGGCCACACCACAGTTCAGGGAATAAGGGTTTCCTATCCACACAGACAAGTCTTATGATGTCCAGGCAATTTGTTGAACACCTCTGAGCTTCAGTTTCCTCTTCTATAAAATGGGTTTAATAATGTCTAGCCAGGTTATTTTGAGTATTACAGCTAATACACATACAGTGTAACATTTTGTAGACATCCATTGCAATATGGTAGGTTATTAGGTATTCTCAAAATATTTCACTTCACTGAGCCCGATACTAGAACTGTTAGTGGAAATTACTATTGATTAAAAATACTGGGGGTTTGCTAGTGTCAGATAACCTCACTGAGTTATGCAATAAGGAGATCAAACTAAGTCAACCTCCAAAACTGTCTAGCTCTAAAATAAGTAATACAATGAAATCAGGTACACTTAGCAAGCCTAAAAACAGTCAAAAGGAAGGGTACAGATAGAAACTGTTCCCAAAAAGAATTATTCCACCATTAGCTGCTGCTCATTTTCAGAAAGAAATCTGCACCAAGGAAATGCTGATACCAATAGAGACTCAACGAAGAGAAGTGCAGACACTATAATAATCCAGTGATATGTAGTGCTAATAAAAATTAAAAAGGTTTTAGATATGTCACACAGGTTTTTAAAACATTAAGAAAAGGGTGACTCTCAAGAGTCATTTCCCAAGGAAAAAAAAAAGGGACAGTAAGTTGGAACAGTATCTCACACGAATTAAACTGTCTTTTAAGAGCAACGGCCAGCACAAAAAGAATACATCTGAGGCTAGTTGCAGCATTCTCAGGGCTCTTGTCATGGGTGTTAAATTTTGCGTAACAAAAATTTGTAACTAACGGGTTGGCTCAAATTGCCTGGCAGCCTAATCAATTAGACTGCTACTCCTGCCCACCCTCCTATTAAACCCTAATTAAGGAAATGTTCTACCCAACCCTTTGTCTTCTCTAAGCCTTTCTGCTTAGTCTTTGCATAGATAGATATAAATAGCAAGATAGTTGGATTAGATTTCTCACACATAAAAAACATGGCCAAGTTGGAATATTGTGCTAAAATCCCATTTGTTTTTAGAATGATTTGAAACCATTCTCAATTATAAAAGACAGAGATTACCATCTCCGGGGAAATATTGTTGGGGCACCTATGAGGCATGCAGTAAGTATAAATACTGCCTAAGTACCCTCTACTGGCAGGAGAAACCCTCTCCCCATTTCAAGAGAAGATACTTGAATGCATTTTTCTTTCTTAAAAAAAAAAAAAAAAGGCTTAAAATGGCTTCTATGTAAAAAAAAAAAAAAAAGAAAAGAAAAATTGAGGGCCTAATTTATAAGGAATCACAAAGTCTAAGTTCAAAGGTTAGTTCTGGTCTAAATATATTTTTTTGGGCTTAACGTTTCCAAATAAAAATGGAATTTTAATGCCTTTAGGCAGGACATATGCTCTCCAGTTTGGTCACAGGCTCCACCCATCCCTATTGTGCCCCTACTGGGCCTTACATATGCATCTTATGTGTCTAGGCCTGAGAACATTTTAGTTTTGTTTCATTCTCCTAAAGCATACAATTAAACAGTTAAGAAATACATATGAATTCAAATTCTAGAAAATGAGGGATGGCAACACCTTGTGGCAGGATTTTGCAATCTATCAAGTTAAATCAGAAGACTCATTGAAAAATATTCATGAACTTTCTGAAATGGGATCATTTCTGTTAGGCAAGAACTAATTTCCCATTTAAAAAGTAACATAGGTTGAGAGCATGCCTTCTCCAAAATGCTTGGAACAAGAAGTGTTTTGAATTTGGGGGGAATTTTGGAATATTTGCATACATACATAATGAGTTATCTTGGTGATTAGACCCAAGTCCAAACATGAAATTCATTTGTGTTTCATATAAACCTTATACACATGGCCTGAAGATAATTTTGTACAATATTTTTAATAATTTTGTGCATGAAACAAACTTTTGACAGTTTTACTATGACCCATCACGTGAAGTCTGGTATGTCATTTTCCACTGGTGGTATCATTTGGCACTCAAAAAGTACCAGATTTTGGATTTTCAGATTAGGGATGCTCAATCTGTAGCTCAGTGTGGCCACGCAGAACAACTCAAGCATCAGCTATATGTAGAGAGAGAGAACAGACGAAAAAATGTTTGACAACTGTGAACGAAAACACCTTGATTCTGGTATTCATTATCTTGATAACTTCCTTTATTTTATTTCTCTGAAATTCTGTGTTCTTAGCTGAAAGATGAAGTAATTAAGCTAGATTAATCAAAGGTGTCCTGGACTTCAAATTCTATGATTCTCTAATTCTAAAGCATCTCAAGAGTTTCAGCGATTGAAATAAAAGAAACACTTTTTTTCTTTTTTTTAAGAAAAGCTCTAAATCTGAACCCTGGAGAAGTCACAGAGGCAATGAAAGGCAAATCAGGTAAATTGTTTACCTGGAATTCTGCAATGAGTCAGAGGCTGTGCAGGGACACAAATCCAGAATTGATCATCTTTACTCTGGCTGATGTAACCACTGCAAGTAATTGCCTCATGCCTGTGAGGTAATATGCTTTTTGCCAAGGACCCCAGTGACATCTGAATAGACCTGGAGAGAATCTCTTTTATTTCACACACTCTTATCAAATTATATTTCTTTTTAAACTTTCTGATTATAAAAATAAATACAGCATAGATTCCTAATAAAATGGCTCAAAAACACCTGTAACCCTAGCCCTTGAAAAATAAACATTTACGGATCATTTACCACATCTAATCATGTATTGGGGAAATTACAGGGGACAAGACAATTTTCTTGAACTCAAGAAGTTCAAAGACTCCTGGGGTGGAGAGAGACAGAACAGGCAGTTACGTGGAGTCTGACAATAGCTCAGCTAGGTGTCGGGCACCTGCGGAAGGAACACCTTACCCTAGCTTGCTTCTCTGGGCAAAAAAATGTTCATGTGAACTCCAGAAAGAGGAGGAGGTAGAGTAAATGAAAAAGCATGGGGGAAGAGCAGAGAGGTGGGGCAGGAAAGCTGGAGAGGGGGACAGAGAAGAGGAGGAGAGGGAAGAAAAGGGAAGGACAGTTAGGAGAGGGAAGCGGACCCAGGGGAGAACTAGCCAGCAAACAGGGGTGGGGATGCTCTGGGCAGAGGGGTTTCCTTAGTGAAGACTTGACACAGACTGTGGGTTTCTCCTGCTTCTTTAGCTTCAAAGTAGGGTATGAAGCAGAAGGGAACAAATTGGGGAAAACTAGAAGGAACCCTCAGAACCTCCATCAACTCTGCAACAATGCTTCAGGGTCAGCCTCTAGACCACAGAAGCCCAGTTTGGCTTGTGATACCGCATCGCAATTCAAAGATACCCAAAAGAACCTAGATTAAGGACACCCTCAATTATCCATAATTAGGATTCTGAGAGTAATTATTTCACCGAGTCCAACAGGTTTCCTGTTTTGCAGAGTTCCGAACTATGACAAAATTCCACTGCAGCAACTGATGATGCAAAAAGAGCAAAAAGCTGAGTGGGCAGCATAAAAGGCAACTACCTCCACACATGTGAACCAGTTTTCTGATACGAGCACACCAGCCATCCCAGCTGCTTGCAGCATGTGTCTAAATGCTGCAGCTATAGACACACACGTGGTCTGGCAAGCGCGTCCATGGAATTGGACCCTAAACCATGAGAACAACTTTCATAAAGTAAATGCACTGGAGAGAAGAGGAAAACCGGGAAGAAAATAAGTAAAAGAAATAGAGAACAACAAAAATAAAATCACTAGGCAGGATTTCCTATTCCATACATACTAATCCTCATACAACTGCATCAAACAGCCAACAGATGAGAACAGTCATTTAGAGCAGAAGTGACAAAAGGCAATAATGATACAAAGCTTTGCACTGACTTGCTGCCTCATCTGTTTATCACCGTCAAATCACTTAGGTTAAAAATTGTAATAATGTAGGATAACGGATTATTGGTGAAGTCATGCCTAGTAATTCTTAGCAACCAAAAAATCTGCCTGCTCTTAAAAAGGTTAGCAGAATAAAAGCACATATGTACTAATCCTTCAAAGAAGAAAAAGTTTTAATATTTTTATGACAAATTTCACTGAAATAAATCTGCATTCCTTAAGTACCACCTGTTTGCACATCTTCTAACCCCTTCATAAGCAAATTATTCATCTATAAAACAGATTTACATTATAAAATAACAAAAATAAGGAATATTTGTAGAAGAAAAAAAGATATTTAGGGGAGGGGGAATACACTAAATAAACTTTGACACCAAAATAGAAATTTCTGAATATTCAAAAGGAAAAATCTCTATCTTAAGCAAATAGTAACAAAATTAAAACCCTAAGTAGTAGGATGCTTTTGTCCCAAGTAACTAAATACCCAAATCACAGTGACTTAATATAAAGGACTTACCCACTGGAGTATCTGAAATGTCCAGTGAGAGGTTTGCTTCAGGTAAAGGTTGATTCAGTAGCCTCATGTTGTCTTTAAGGACTTGGGTTTCTTTCCATGGCTTGGCCCTACCTTCAAGGTATTGCCATCTTCCTAAAAAACAAACTTTCTTCATACACCCAAAACAGATTCCAATTACTGTTGAGGGTATGTATTTCCCAATTAATGTCCAGCAAGAAAGAGCATCTTTCCCAAATGGAAATAAGGGGCTGCCAAGGAAGGCACTGGGAAAGGGAGCTGTCAGGGAGGGCTTCAGCATCAAGGAACCACATCTTCTAACACCTTTTGTCTCAATTTGGTTAAGTCATGCAAAGCTATCGGCTCTAACTCAACAGTATTTTCCACATAAAAATTACTAAATGTTCCTGGACACCATTTTATCTCTATGAGACCCTTGGATATCTTTCACCCTATCTTCCAAGAACTAAAATTAACTTAGATAGCAACTAAAATTTTATTTTTTGCTTTATTCATTTCTTCTTATTTGCCAGCCTGGCTCTCCATATATAAACTAGTTCCTGAAATCCTTCCAAGACATCAAGAGAATGTCCCAGAAAATTTATACCGTAATATACCTCTTCTGATAAAAGTACAAACTTTATAATTTACAATTTTGGATTAGCTCTATTTTCTTTCTCTAGGACATAAGTCATTCATTTCTAGCAACAAACTAACTGCACCTCCACAGACTAAGACAGCCTACTTCTTACTACAATGAACATTATTTCATCGTGCTTTTCATGGAAAAAATATCCAAAACTGATATGCCCCTCTAAGCCTACAGTTGAAAAAAACACAACATAGTATTAGCTCCTTAAGGCCGCTGGAGAAATATGGATGAGTGGAGCTTATTACTATTTTTCTGTCCAGCTAACCACCCTCACATACTCACCCTACCACCCATCTCTGGGCTTCCATGTTATCCTGGATACAAAGTCTACTGAACTTGTCACAATAGCTGATAATTATAAGTTGGGCCAGCTGTCTGGCCTACCTCAAAGACAAAAAAAAAAAAAAAGCATAAGACCATTAAAAGTGAGGCCAAACCACCTTGATTTGAATCCAGGCATGTAGGTTTGAAGCTAAGCTCTGTCACTTACTAATTCCATGAATTAACTAAAGGCTGCATAACTCTCCAGCAGTTTCTTTCTCTAAAAACTGGGGATAACAGCAGCTTCCCCAAGGGGCTGTTGTAGAAATGAAATGAGCTGACACATGTAAAGCACTTAGAATGGCGCCTGGCACTTAGAAGTTCAATAAATGTTATGTTTATAAATATTACATAGGATGCAATTTTCAAGAGCATCTTTGAAGTCCCAGCAGAGAGGGGGGACCAAATATATACTGTCCAATAAATAAATGTCTCCCTTTTTATTTATTCACTTGGTTCACTAATCCTTAAAGTGTCCCTAAAGGTAAGTGACTGTAATGGATCAGTGTTGCTTCCTAGGTCCTCCTTTCTTCTTTGCCTCACACATTCTGGGCGATTTCATCCACTCCCACGTCTTCATTTAGCACTCATATGATAATGCCACCTAGATCTTTATCTCCAGGCCATTTTTGTTCACATCTCCCCAAGCTCATATTTATCTCTCTTGTCTATTGATACCTCCCTTTGAATTTCCCAAAGGAACCCAAAACTTAACATGATCAGGACAAAAATCAAGCACCAACCTCCACCATTGATGCCATGCTTCTGATAACCCCATCGCTTAGGTACCACAGCATCCTATATAGCTATCTATACATACAATTACTGAGCACCTGCCATGTGGCAGGCTAACTATCATAACACTCACTCTGCATTTAGTTGTCTAGTTCCTAGTCTGCCTTCCCCACTTTTGGCCATAATCTCCCAGAATCTACAGGTCTATTTGCCCTTGTTTCCCCTGCCTAGTACAAAATATGCATAATATGTATCTGTTGGGTGAGTGAATGAACATTCCCATGAGACTGGTCCAATGATGATCAGCTAAAACATTTCCCATAGACCACAATACCAGGAAGAGATGCAGGTGCTAGGAAGAATGCAGCTGTTTTCAGCAAAGAGATATAAAATCCAAAGGTGCTCAAATCAACATTCTTATACTACATCCAAGGTAATTGCTCTTTTTAACACAGATGGAAAGAACATTACGAAAGTGTGTGTCTGAAGTTACAGGAGTCCATAACTTAGAAAACCCAGGGGTAGGGGGAATTGTGGAAAGCAGAAACTTAGAGCCCATAACCACCAACACTCTCCTCACCCCACACCATCACCACCACACACACAACTGACTTGGACCAGCTGTGAAAGATGAATGCCAGACTTCACACCAGCTCTCAGTTTAGAACAACTTAAGGAAAGCATCTGACCAAGACGGGAAGGCTATCATAATGAAAGACACCCTGCTGGCCTGAGGAGGCAGGAAATGACTCAGCCACTGTTCACCACCACCATCCACCCCCGCACAGCCATTGTAACAAACCTGAAGGGGGGTATGCTAAAAACTGAGATAAATCATGAAATCTGGAAAGAGGGTCCAAACACCACAATTTGTGCGATCCCTTTGTGCTCTAAGCGCAGGCCACCGATATACCCTGACCCATGTATCAAAATTCCCATGGACACTTGTTATTTTCTCAGAACAACTGACCCTACCTGGAACCTACAGAACCTTCAATATTACTTTTGATATGGCTCCCAGAAAGTGACGGAAAGCTCATTTAAAACCATCATCAACAATCTTCTATGGGGACACAAGACTTCACAAAGCACTTCAGCCTATGTTCCTTCTTCTAAACATAATACTAGATAGACAGTGAGCCTTGTCACGTATCAAAGGCTTTATCAGCAAACATTAGCGCTAGCACTCATGGCGTTAGGCAGCAGACTGGGCAGGGGGAGTTCTGGATCTGGTGAAGAAAATCCTTCTCCCCTGTGTTACGGGTGCAGTGACCACAGCTTAGGAAAAAAGGGCTGTAAAGGCATTAACTGTTCAGGAAGGCTGACTTGTAGAGCAGATCAAATGACAAAGGAACTGTCTTGCTGACACATAATATTCTTTTTAAAGTACTTGACAAATAAAAAGTGAGGGATGACTTGAAAATACAAGTGAATGGACAGCACAGGAAACAGTATTCTGTTTCAGGACCACTAATGTGACAACTATCAAAGAAAAAGTGCTCTGACATCAGTGCTCTATCTCACGGAAGCCTTTTAAGCATCACATTTGAAAGATTCAGGTTTTTCTGAGGAAAAACAGCATAAAGAGATCTTGAATTCTTACCCATTCTACATAGAGTAGATTTAAATGAAGAGTTATAGATAACGCAACGGCATGGGCGTAGAAGTAAAGGCATATACACAGACACACACAAGAGCTCATTTAAGGGCTGCATTTCAAATTATTTTGATTGGTTCAAGTTGCCTAGGTTAGCGTTGGCATTAGAGATGCAGTTTCATTCATGAAATTTTAATTAATGGTGATAAGACTTATCTAGACAAACAAGTGGAACCTAAATATAAAGCACATGAATAATAGAATGTGCAGGAATTTGGAATGCTTATTTTTCAGAAGAAAACAAAGAACTGAATGTGTGAAATCTTGGAGTCTCTAAGCTAGTCTGTATTTGCATTTCAATAGCTTGCAAGGTAAGCTCTGTGAAATTGGTCCAATGTATAGACTCTCATTCTTTCCTCCACCCAAAATCAGTCAATTAGCTTCTAGAGAAAGTGGCATACAGAAGTTAACATCTAGGATCTCTAAACCTATTCCAGCTGATAAAGATCAAGATAATTTCAAAGCACAGGTATTTTATGGAAAAAATTCTGGAGAGAAGGCACAAAATACCAGGTGCTAATAGCTGATGTGGTCAGTGAATCTGCACGTGGGAGTGAAATAGACAAGGGAGTGTACGACAATATTTGTAAACAAAAAAAAAAAAGAATGGAAAGAACACACACAAGAATCAGAAAACAGGAAGTCAACACATAAAAACATTTTTCCAGCAGGTAAAAAGGCAAATTTGGCAAATTTTGTCCATCTAAAACAAAAGCATTTTAGATGCCACCTCCACTACATTGACTAACACAGACACATTATACATGTGAGCCCACCTGTGATTCCACCCCACCCCAATCACCGAGCACGCTAACACTGATCTCTCCTAATTAGCATTTTGCTATCCTGCAATCAAAAGCCTTTCCTGGCTCCACATTAGCTACTCCTTGCCCTTTATAAATCCCCTTACTTCTAAGAAGTTACTTTTTTAATGCCCACAGGAGTAAAAGGATAGTAAATACACAAGTACTACATATTTGAATGACCGTATCAATATACTGTGCCTTCCCAATCACAGAATTTTTGTTCTGTCAATTTCTGCCACCCAGTCTTTCTTCTTCCTTTTCAATGAGAACAGGATTGCTAGAAACCAAGAGGTAAGTCACAAGTACAAGGTATTCTGCATTAGCTCATTTCAGAAACCCAAGAGTTAGGAATGGAGAACTGAGCTTAATGAAATTAATAAGTGAAAGAAGGAACACATGGATAATGAACATAATAATAAAGCTATTCTTACTAAGTACTCACTCACCTAGCCGGGGTTAGTGCTGTGGTCTGGATGTTTGTATACCTCCCCCCACCCCCAAAGTTTATATAGCCTCAGTGTGATAGTATTTAGAGATGGGGCCTTTGGGAGCTAATCTGGATTAGATTAGGTCATAAAGGTGGGGCTCTCATGATGGGACCAAAGCCTTTATCAAAATAGGAAAAGACCTGAGATCTTTCTACCATACAGTGAGAAGGCAACCGTCTACAAACCAGGGAGAGCCCTTATCAGAAAACAAATCTACTGGCACCTTGATCTTGGACTTCCCAGCGTCCAGAATTGGAGGAAATAAATGTCTGCTGTTCACACCACCCAGTCTATGTCATTTTGTTATAGCAGCCTTAACTAAAATAGTTAGATATTTGCCTACCTTTGGTATAGTCATCATAATAACCCTGCCAGATGTTCACATTCTCATACTACAGAAAAGAAAACTAAGCCTCAGAAAAGTTTGAACCTGCTCCAGAGTCACATAGCTAGGATATGGCAAACTACATGATGCAAAGGAAGCAGAGGAGAAGACAGGCTCGAGAGTCTACAAATACAACAGTAACAGTAGCCACAACTTATTATGAGCTTATGACATTCTTACTATCTGCTTGACACTGTTCAAAGTAATTTACATGCACATATCTTATTTATTTTTACAACATTCCTGGGAGGTAATATATCTCACTGATGGCAAAACTAAAGTTTAGAAGAGAGTAGCAAGTCCAAGAAAATAGAGCCAGTAAGTAGTAGACCAACATTCAAAGAGAAGTCTAGGAGATTTCAATGCCACTACTGCTCTTAACCACAACATAAGCCTGCCCCCTGTATTAGTCATCTGTGTCCTCGTAATGCTGGGTAACAACCTACCACAAAGCTTAGTGGCTTATAACAATAAACACCCTCACACCCGCAAGTCTGCAGGTAGATTATGAGTTTGTTGGTCCTACTCCAGGCTACAGGTCTACACAGGTGGGCTGCACAGGGTTTTGCTCTGGGACGCAGGCTAAATGGGCAGTGGCTACCCTGGGCATGTTCTTCTCAAGGGAGATCACCAAAGCACAAGGCTTTGTGAAAGTGCACAAGCATGTGTGCAGCCTCTGTTCATGACACATCCACTAACAGCTCACCGGACAATTAAATGTCACCGTAGCTGAGCCCAAAGTCACATGGCAGTGGTGGGGGGGGTGTGGGGGGAGTATCTCTGCCCACCATGAGGCTGGGGCAAGCGAGTGAATGTGTACTTCCAATACAAGGAAGTGAAAAATTAAGAGAATGGAATCTATCACATTATCCAAATTTGATTCATATTCACCATAATGTCTCTTAGTTTGATTGCTGAACAGATCATGGAAAATGAATCTGTAAGTTTAACAATCTATACTGGGAATAAAGTTTTAATGAAAAAGTATAAATTAGTCAAATCAATGGTATCATTCAATCTTTACGTTCACAACAACGCTAAAATTGAGAGAATGGGTAATTAGAAAATATAAAACTATCTTATCATGAAAAATATTAAGATAAAAATCATATAAAATGAAATATTTCCACATCTAGCTTCTAAATTTGAGCATGAGGCTAAAAAAAAAATCCAATAGAAAATGTTTAATGTTTTCTACAATCATTTTGAGCTCATTATAATAGATTCTACCTCTGGCTCCCTACCATTTTCCTGAGGATTTGTATGTTCAAACATACTAAACTACTAGGCAAGGCAGGAACTCAGAAAGAAAGTGTTGTTGCTAATAAAATTAAGTCCATATATCCTCATTTGCTGTCCAAAAAAAGGGTCAGTTTTTAAAATTATCAGTATGATTTAATGGTTTTGTGCACATAATATATACACAAAGAAACTGAAAACAGAGTGTAAGAAAACTGATAAAATTGTACATGTCAGGTCTTTCTTAGTTGAACCCCCTTATCTTCAATTATGATATTCCATTCAAATGGAACAAAAATCTTGGCTGAATTTGATGCAATCTCACTCAGGTTTTAAATTCATTCACTGTTTCAAGCAATATAATACCTACCCCTCATCATCTTCATTTAAGAATAAATTGCTTTTTCCATTACAGCCTCTAGTTTGAGATGTTTCACTCTGCCTTTTCAAAATTGTATTGGAATGAGATTTGTAGGCAAGTTGTCAAAGTTGGAAGCAATTTGCAAAAAAAAAAAAAAAAAAAAGTAAATACACATCTTCAAAATTGGATACATTATTTTCAAGGCCTGACACGAAACCATAAAACTACTTTGCACACTATGTAATTTTAACCATTCCTGCAAAGTAAGTGTTAAAATACACATTATGGTATAATTCTTGAAAACTATTCTAGTGGAAATCTGTTAGTCTGGGAGAAATTGTGTTCTCTTCTTATTCAAAGTCTAGTTCAATTAATTATTACAGCTGATGGCTTCAGACTTTCTATCCAGGATTGACCTCTCTTTCCAAGTCTGAAACCACAGATCCAACTGCTTACTGAACGTATGTACCAAGATGCTTCCACAGGTTCTTCAAACTCAAGATTCAAAGAACCAACCAATCCTTTTCTCACCACCCAAATCACATTTATTTCTTGCTCTTATTTGTTTCTAGTCTCTAATTCCTGACACTTGGGAGTCACCTCCAGCTTCTCCCATCTCTCCTTTCCCAACCATCAACAGGTCACCATGTCCTATTGATTCTACCTGGTCCTGTTGATTCTACCTTCAGTTGCCTTCTCTCTACTTCCACTGTCTTGGTCCAGTGGCGGCATCTCTTACTTCCTCATTTCTAACTTCCTAGCTGTTTATTCTGCTTATATTTCTGGCCTTTTACCAACCACTCTTTATTAATAGTTGATGGAATAGTTCACAGTTTGTAAAATATTTCTATGTCCTGCTTAAAATCTTTTAGTGACTTCTGAGATTATGAAGTCCAAATTGCTCAATATGGCATCATTCTTGGAACTGTGTTCATTACTTCCTGCTTCTCACATGTACAATTTGCAGCTTCTTGAAAAGGGTGCACCCTGTCTAGCCACCACACCTAGCACACACTGTTGTTTCCCCTGCCTGGAATGCCCTTCTTACCTAATCAGTACCTGTTCATCCTTCACCATCCGGCAAAAACATCCCCATCTCCATAAAGCCTTCCTGGCCTCCTTCAGCAGAGCTGGGTACCATCCCCAAGGCCCCTGCATCTTGACTGACAAGGCACTTGCTGTTTCAGAAATTGTTGTCTGTCTCCCCCACCATCCCATAAACCCCTCATGGGTCAGTATCATATTCTCCTCGTTTTTGTACTGCTAGAGCCTCAGATAAAAGTACCACAGTGTAAATTTAAGATATGACACACAATTCAGACACAAATCTGTTAATATATGTTATTATTATTAAACATCTGTTGAAAGAAAAGCAAAGAATGAGGTTCTGCCTTTGACTGCCTGATCAAAAGCACGTGCATTCACAGTCTAACTAAAAAAGCCAATGTTTTGAGAACTCAAACGTGAATGTTACTGAAGAATATCTATGATAAGGGTTTCATGCCATATCACAAGCATTTGTTACCTCTAGCATTGGAGAATGCTTCAACGGACAAAGCAACTGTCTTACTATGCCCTTGAGGTGTTTCCTGATGTAAACTATGGAGTATGAGCCAGCAATTTAAAAAGTGTAAAACTGCACCTGGACACCACCAGTGCCGTGGGTCCTTTCAGAGTAATGGTCTAGAGCTGCCTCCAGCTACCCTACTGCAATAATTGCCCCCCGAAGGTGGGTTTCAGCTCTCTCATTACCATCACTGCTGTTCTTTGGGAATTCAAGAAACACATACAGTGAATACATCTACTTTCTGCCTACTTCTCTATAAAAAATATATATATATACATATTCCCAAGTCTCATTGGAAGAAAGGAGGCCAAAGCTCTGTTACATGTTTCAAAGGTTGTCAAACCTTACATTTGGAGATACAGACGTTGTATATTCCATGACTTGGGGGTTAGACACCTAATACCCTAGGAGCAGTGGGTTTCAATTTGGGCCGCACACCACTGACAGATGCTAATTGAATTGATGTGAATGATATTTAGACTATAAGCTTCAAGAAAGTTCTCCAGATGGTTCAAAAAGGCAGCCAGCTGCAATAGAAGCACTGTCCTAAGGTTTGGAGACATATCACACTGAAGTTGATTGACCTTTCTAAATTCCAAATAATTGCACAAAACAGAAAACAGTCTTTAAGGACCTTTCGTTGATGGTGCTGAGTATTATAAAGCAGTGGTCCCCAACCTTTTTGGCACCGGGGACCAGTTTCATGGAAGAGAATTTTTCCATAGACCAGCAGGGAGAGGGGTTCCGGATGATTCAAGTGCACTGCATTTATTGTGCAATCAAACCTCTCTGCTAATGATAATCTGTATTTGCAGCCGCTCCCCAGTGCTAGCATCATCACATAAGTTCTATCTCCTGTCACATCAGCAGTGGCATTAGATTTTCATAAGGCGCGTACAACCTAGATCCCTTCACACGCACAGTTTACAATAGGGTTCGCACTCCTATGAGAATCTAATGCCACTGCTGATCCGACAGGAGGTGGAGCTTACGCAGTGACATGAGTGATGGGGAGCAGCTATAAATACAGATAAGGCTTCACCTGCTCCTCTGCCACTCATCTCCTGCTGTGCGACCTGGTTCCTAACAGGCCACAGACCAGTGCTGATCTACAGCCCAGGGGTTGGGGACTGCAGTTATAAAGGTTTTTCTTAGACAATGAAGATGAAAAAAACCAAAAATAGGTCCCCCAATCCACTTTTCGGATTGATTATAAAGTAATACATGTTTACTGTTAAATGGTTCAAACAAAAACAAATTCTTATGACCCCACCAAGAATTAACATTTTGGCCCATTTTCTTCTTGTAAATGAAAATAATGAAGAAAAAGAATATGGTTTATCAATAAATGTTAGCTATGGTGAATATTTTTTAGGCCTTTTATACCTTATTTTAATTCACTCTCAACAACTCTGCAAATAAGTACTAGTATTTTCTTGGTGAGAAATTAAATAGCCTGGCCAACATCACACAGTGAGAGAGATGAGCTTGAAGGCTCGAAAGCTCATGCGTGTTCTTTTCATCCATCCCAACTGGGCTACAGTATACACACACTCTTTCACCCTGCTCACACATATGTATGTATATGTATCTATGTATGGCACGTTTTAAAAGAATTGTACATACATTACATATACAGTTAGTAACCTGTTCTTTTTTTCACTTGACATTATTTATTGTCAACTTTTCCCCATATCATTAAATATTTGTCAAAAGCATGTTAAGAGCAATACTGTTCTTTAACATGTATATCTCATAAGTTACCTGCCAATGTCCATGTTCTCAGTTGCTTCCAAAAAAGACATGATTTCTAAGACACCTTAAAAAGCTCTATTGTTACTCATAATTTATTTGAAATGTAAGTTTCAAGTAAATTCAAACACCCATTTGATTTAGACTCTGGTGCCAACAATAAGACGATTGGTTCTGCACGCATATTGATCTAAGTTCATGTAATTCTCAATTTTTATAGTTTACCTGGTTTATTGATTAGCTGGCCTGTTACGTCTCTTTTTGTCTTCTGTCATTCTTTTAAATAATTTCATTGTTTTAAATGCAGCATTATCAAAAATTTTAAGTGTTATCTACTTTAAGAAATCTTTTGAGACAACTTGAGACTTCAAAAGATACAATAAATAAAACCACACAACTCTTGAAAGAAGGAACCACGAGATTAACGATGAAGTGGTGGCTAATTTTATCTAGAAAGCTATCACAACTGAGCATAAAACTTAGTTCTGGGTGGCTAAGGCAAAAATGGAAAGACATAGGCTAGGTCACAGTTCTCATCCGATTAAAAGAAACTTTCACCTAGGGAGGGAGAAACTTTTTCAGTGCTGAATGCTAAGCTAATTTATCATGTGGGCCTCATATAAGAGACAGGGCACAACATAATGGATGGGGCTTCAAGGCGAGTTTTACAAAAAGCGCAAAGATGTTTTCTCACAGTCATTTCTTTTAGCAACCCTCAATAAAAGCCAAGGACATAATGTGAAGTTGTAATTCTGCAAAGGGGTTTCGAGAGGAGCAGAGCCCGGCAGTGTGGGGGCACTGCATTCGCGTGACAGGACCTGCTACAGGGCAGACCTCGGGGAATCCGGGAGATAAATGGTAAGAGGTCTCTTGGGCTATTCCTCTCACATATCACTTCTCTGAGCCAAGCTTTCACAGGATCTGCAGAGCAGAGCAATTTAAAATTGAGACTGCTTGCAGGACCTGCAGCAGGTATCCTGCATTATTGATTCGAAGGAGAGCCATGTGCTTCAGACACTGAAGTGGAAGGGGATGAACTAACATTTTCCCATGAGGATTAACAGCCTGACTGGAGAGTCTATGTCATCTTACACAACAGTAGGCAAAGGCTGGGGGGGGTGGGTAGTGGGGGGCACAGATTTTCACAAGTAGCAGTTTTGAATCTGTTCAGATGCTAGAACTCAGTAGCTCAGGTCCCAACGATGTACACTATGAAAACTTCAATAGTGGCTTCAGCTGGCAAAATGCTGAGAGCAAGGGGCAGCTCAGCACATGTCCACGACAAGCCACGGTGGATATACTTCATTTGTCCATCTACTCTCCACCCACAGTGGGTCCCGGAGTCTGACCTGCATGGACAACATCCATGGGGGGCTCCCTTCTCCTCTGACTTCTAGCTGGTTCTGCCAATAGGGAGCACAGCAAATGATTAGAAGGATGAGGATAATAAAATTAAGATATTCCCCTGGTACCTCCCTGTGAACATGGCTGGCTACGTCTCTTTACTTAAGGTCACTGCTGCTATCTCATGCCTTCTGTCTCCACGTTGTATAACTGTTCCCTCCCTTCCCTTTTCAGGCCTAGCATTAGTAATAGCTCCCTATTGCTTCTAGCACCTGGACTGCACCATCCCTTAAACTTTCCCTCCTGCCCACATATTTTAAACAATCCCTTTACTAAACTCTCCTCAAATTATCCAATTCATGCATGCCACCTTTTTATTGCCTGGACCCTGCCTGATACCCACATTTACTTAAACTGCACTATGCAAAGCTTCATGGTGATGGGGGAAGAAAGCTAAGGTTAACTGAGTACTAAGTGTCAGACACCATGCTACAAGATTTACAATCCCCTTTAATCTTTAAACACCTCATTTATTATCTCCGTTTTACAAATGTGGATATGGAGATTCAGAGTAGTTAAGAAACTTTACACAAGTCACAGAGCTATTCAATGTCCCTGAACACACATCTGCTTCTAAAACCACTAATCGTCAACGGGTTTATAGTTTCACTTTAAGATACTCATAAATGAAATAATTTTAAATAATTTAATACTTTTTAAATAATGCATGTTTTAGGATTAGGTGTGCAAATAGACAACGACTATTCTAGAGTTCAGAACGGAATGCAGTAAATATAGAAAATTTAAAGAAAGCATTAGAATTGACTTTGGTCCCTGATAAACAGGAAGAATTTGGGCAAAAGAAAGAAAGGATATTGTAGGTAAAGGGGATGTATGAAGTCTGGAAATCCCAAACCATGCTGGGAGAGGAGGTGATGGAAGACAAAGATTTAGAGATGAGACCAGAAAGGAAGACTGTGGCTAAATTAGAAAGCAGTGTGTGTTTTTATTCTATCCTGGAGTAGGTATTGGAAAATAGAGATTTTAAAGCAGGTGAGTGACACAGGATCTGGGCTGAGAAGCACGACGGATTGGAAAAGGGCCTAGACACAAGAGTACCACACATTGGCAATCCAGGTGTGAAAGCGGGTAAGCCTATGCTCTATACATTATTTTTTATGATAGACTAGAAAAAGAAATCAAAGGCGGGAACTAGGATGAACTGGAGAATTATTATTTCATTGGCAGAAATACAGAGATGACAATGTTCTGGTTTATTAACAATTATACCAGAGAGTCAGAGGGTGCCAAGGAGGAGCTAGTAACCAAATTTGCTTATTTTTACACTGTTAAAAACAATTCTTAAAGTACAAAATAAAAATTTTTCTGAATGTAAAATTTGTGAGGGCATACCATCCTTATCTTCTGCGGATCAGGAAACTGAAACTACAGCATCATCTCTATCTCAGAGGCAGAAACTGAACTCCTCCAATGGATAAGAGACACCACTCAGAAAAGAACCCTGATTTATCAAATAAATTAAGTACCCATTACGACCAAAAGTTCATTTGCCATCTTGATCCTTCCTGTCCTGAAGAAGTCCTATGTCCTTCTAGAACTGCTAAAGAACAAAGGAACCTTATCCCAAAAAGGAATTAATATTATCATAGGTGTTTCAATTATAATCCTCCAACTAGACTTCTTCCCTATAAACACCCAGAGTCTTCAAATGAATACAAAGTAATGTGCCCACATAATGATCCTACTATTGAATTTCAGGTCAGGTGTAAACACATCCATAGTCAGAACAAAGTTGACACAGAAGAAACGTTGTGACATTAGGACTTGAATTCATTCAAGCACCTTGGAATAGAAGGAGTTTTGATACCTAGTCAGAACTAAGAGTCCATCTGCTTCTTTGCTTTCTAAAATTGAATTCCAGACCGAGGCCATTGGGAAATAGCCTAGGTCAAGGTAACAATGTTAGATTTTTGTTGTTTTAAATAAGGATGCGGGCAGGGGTGAGGTCAGGTATAGGAGAAAAGGAAGCAGACAAAACAAAAAACCTAAATACATTCACAAATCTAGAAGCCTAAATTATAAACATTTAGGTATTTTTGTTGTGTAACTGTGTGATGTAGTAATTTAGGGAAAAATTTATTTTCACATTCTAGCTCCACATGAGAGTCTGGAAGCAGATTGAAATTGTCATACTTAATTGGGGAAGGAGGGGCAAACAGAGAAGATGACGCCAGGCAGAGAAAAGCAGCAGAAAGAGGAATCTCTGGGATTGCCCTGTCTCTTTTGGTGACTTGTGCCTGCCTTAATGATGCCTGCTGTTCATTGTTCTCCAGCCTTGGAATCTATCACATTAGGGATAGGGACACTTTCATTAAAACAAATATAAGGGAAACATACAACATAAATCACTGAAACAATTAATTTCCCTGACAGTTAAAAAATACCATCCACATATGAGGGACAGTAGGCCCGAAAGGAGCCAGTTATCCTTTGACGAATTAGACCTGTCGAGAAATTCAAATTGCCCCAAGTCCAAGGTCTGCCCAAGCCTATCCATCCGTCAGAATTCCCTGTGTTTTGAGACGCAATCTGAAAAGTTTCCCAGATTTCTAACAGTGGAAGCCATTGGGGCCTCTTTCTCTCATTCTTATTTCAAAGGCAGTGATTGAAGTGCTATCAGTAGTACTGGAAATATTAATAAAGTCCATAGAAAAGATGGAAAAGTGCAGTCACTTAAGATGAACAGCTCAGTTGTGCTGCCATTTTATGAGGTTGTCACGCTTTGAGAAATTATACGTTCTGACTAAAAATAATTTTTCAAAGTCCAAATTTTAAAAACACCACTAGTAGTCCTGTGTTCTAACAGCTAGAGGTACTGAAATTTTTAAAATAGGTTCTAAACACATACTGCATTATTGTAAAATTGGATTTTAGAGAATTAGAATAGTGTGTACTCCAGATTTTTGACACTAGATTTTAAGTTATTTAGAGAGCTGGTTAGTCCCACATATTATGCATCTATGTAGTGCACAGACTTTTATTCTTACAATATAAAATCCCCTATATTGGCCTGGTATAATGATCCCTGTAAATAATGTTTACTAGCTTAAATGTTCTAACTTAAAGACAAATTCAAACAATCGTGAAGTATAAATACAATTTCATTTTATTAGCAGTGATGCAGAATGTTAAAAGAATAGAAATCATCCCTTGCTTTTCAACAATGTAATTTTTATTGAGTACCTACTACATGCTAGTGTATTTATTATACAGCCTTTAACTTTTAAAAACTCAATTATATCTATCTACTTATTTAATATACTCAAAAGTCATATATTGCAGTGTGTATTTTACAGACCACAAAGACACCAACATGGTGTGTGACTTGTGCAGGATTACCTAGCAACACAGAGCTGGCACCAGGAACACAGAAGTGCAGGTTTCAGCCTAGCTTTACTGCTACGGGTATACTTCATTTGCATGTTGAAATATTCCACATAGCTATATTTGTAAATTAATTCTTAAATTCACTAGGTGGCATTACTCTGAGGAACTCTACAGTGACATCTGTTATAATACAAATACATACTTAAGTTTTGTATTTTGTAAATAGTTTCCTTACATTGGAATTTCTTAAAACAGCTACTCTATATTTATGATGTCTTTTTTTTAAATATTAGATATAACAGGAGTGCAAACAAAATAGGCTTTAAAAAGCCAGAGTAGAGTTGTAACTAAGAAGTGGCAGAACTTTTAAGCACTTTTGGGTTGTTATTTCTCACAGTGTGAAGACTTTTATCCCATTCGTAACAGAAAGCAGACATTTTTAATCCATTATACAGATGATGGCAGGGATAGTAAAAGTATGTTAACTACAATAAAGATCTAGCATTCTAATACTATATTAACAAGTATTCCTTTGTTTTGTTGCAAACCTTTTAGATAGAAAATAGCTCATTATTTTAAATAACCAAAATGATTCCCTTATTTCTAAAATTAAAAGGTCCATGAAATCCATGCCCCCTGAAAGCAACGTACATATCAACCATCTCTCTGAAGTTGTAATACATATCACAGAAATGAAAAACCACACAAAAAGGAATTTCTCAAAAATACACTTAAAAATTATCTAAAATGAATTAAAGAAGAGAGAAAACTCTCAGCAGAATTACTATCAATTTACTAATGATCTGAGCTATTAGGAGTTTAATAGAGTTTATCATCTTTTTAACAAAGAGCTTTTCCATATTTAACCAGGGACCCCAAAGAGGATGTGGACACACAAACAGCTGTGCATTACCAGAACTTTACAGAGGTGATGAAAACAAAGAAAAGGAAATCCACAGCAGTGACTAACCACACTGTACATTCAAAAACAATGACCACACTGAAATTCATTAAGGAGGTAGTCTGTTTACTTAGGCTTAGAACAATGGATGACATGTAACCCCAACTTCTTTAATCCCTTTTTTGTTTACGTGCAAATAATTAGCTTGCCTATACTATTACAGTAATATAAATAATACTAGTAATTGATACTTAAAACAAAAAGCAGATAACAAGACCAGCTGTGATTCAAAGAACATCAAGGAAACATTTCTAAATGTGCCATATATTCTGTCTTCTCAAGCATGCATTTTTTAATTCAAAAATAATGAATTAAGAGTTTAACAGTGGCTAATGATTAGATTCTTTCACAAAGAAAAGTGTCACATATACAGGAAAAAGAGTTATCAAGGAGTTAAACATACTAATTTTGAACATACTTATGTCTTGGCTTCCTTAAACTTACAAACTGCCAAGCAGATGTTTTTTCCAAGTTTTCTGATTTGCCAAGTTTTAACTCAGAATGCATTTGTACACTAAAGTCAGAGTAATTTAATTAAAGAAACTTGGGCACAAAAAATCAAGGCAGTAAGATACATATCTTTTCTCATCTCAACATAAACAAATTACAGAGAACTTTGATTGAGCTGCCAGCAAAAACTTTCATTTTACTGTCGGGGAAAACTCCCAGCAGCTGCACACAACTGCAAGGCGATCAGACAGATGCTGCCGGGCGGAGATCGATCCCAACACAAAACTGAGTCCTATGCTCCCAGAACTGAACCGGAGTTGCTACCCTCGACAGACTTCCCAGACACTTGACAAAACGCCAACTCGTCTCATCAGCTGTCACTGCCAGCCACGATGTAACTATTCTTGAACAACCAGCAGAAAAACAAACCACCAAAGTATCAAACTAAAAGTCGTATCTATTGTCTCTGACAAAAGAACCTCCCTCCCTGAACCCTGTGATGTGTCATACCTGTAACTAGAAACTCAGTGTATCACGTTGCCATGTAGATACTAAGAACTGTGCACATATTCATGCCCAGTAAAGGAATGACAAGGGAACTTTGAAATCCTCAATGGCTGGCCACTGACAATGCTACATGTCAAGAATGGAGCAATCTCCTACCTGGAGCCCTCTTCGTCTTAGAATGCTGGACTCATCCATCTCACCCTCTGCTTTCTCTGAGCCTCTCACAACAGTCTAGCCATGCTGTACTACCTCTACTTCGGCACGCTAATTCAGAGCCCCGCAGCTGCTAAACACTTACATCACGCTCTAGCTGATTGGAGCCCAGAGTCAGCTGGTCCCGCTTAGTTATTCACTCCAGCAACTTCGGAGATCACGGATGCTTGCAGTTCAGTGGGAGAAGAGCAGCAAGTGGGCTCAGACACTTAATGCATTTATCCAGGCGGTGGAAGCTCTTGCTCTTAGACAGGAAATCGTGAGAGCCCTGCTTTCTCTTCTTTAAACCGCTGGCCGTGGCATTCCAGGCTACCAGTAAATGGCTTATCGGCAGTGGCTTCGGGTCAAGCCCCTTCTGAAGCAACTATAAGGTCAAAGTGGCTAAGTAAATCAGCGGTGACAGACACCTCCGTAAAAGGCAGCTGCTGATTGGGACGGTGAAAAACTAGGGCACAGCTGGTCAGCCAAGCAGCACCACTATGCCTGGCGCTCATCTTTTCTGAAGGCATCAAAGAAAACAAAATGTGGCAGAACACACACGCTGCCTGAAAACCTACAAACAGAGGGCTCAGGGCGGCTGTTCCCCCGCCTGGGCAGAACACTTCACACCTCCCAGCAAGAAAGCCCATTCATTTACATAAGTACCTCACCAGTCAGTTCCTAGCCCAAAGACAGAAACAGTTTAGGTTTTAATTTCCCTCCTGATAATAACTTAATTCTGCTGATACCTGACCAAAATGTAAAAAGGGGGAAGAAATTCTAAGAGCCATCATTAGTTGGAACATTAACCTATGTATAGTCTACAAGCGGCTAAAAAAAAAAAAAAAAAAAAAAAATTCCCATCATGTGCAATTTCACACTCTGTTTCAGCTTGTTTACTCCGCTCATCCTCATCTTATTTCAATTCAAAGCAACCAAGAGATGAATATTAAGTTTTCATTACTGGCGTGGCACCGGAGTAACAATATACGATACTACCAATTTATAATAAATTATTCCTCCTTGCTGCCTAGTCTAAAGATATTCAAATTGAGAGAACAGTTTGGTCCCGAGAGGTAGATACAAGGACTATCTGTAGTTTGTGTAAGAACAGTCTCCTCCCTATCACTCTATCCATTAGAAAAATTATTTTTCTGGAAAGAAAGGAAGGCAGGCATAAAAAAAATTTTTAATCAGTAATTCCTGGATTTTACCTAATCCAGTTATCTAGAGATTTCTAAATGTGGGAGGGAGAGAGGAAGTATCTAGTAGCTCCTCACCCATTCACGTGATACTCCGCTAGCTTTCCATCTCTTTCTGGCTGTCAACACACTATTAGGCTTGCTATCAATTGATTAGATTATGTCATTAAAAATAGCTCAGGGATTTATGAATCTAACCACTGAGGAAAACTGATTGCATTTTATGTTGCCTAACGGTCTTTGCATATATCTCCAGACATACAAAGACAAGCCTTTTTAAGAAATGCCACCTCTAGCAGAGAAGGATGTCAGGGTCTTTTTCCACTTAGGCATGTTCATTTGAAACCACTTAGGAAAGAGAGCCCCAGAGGGTTTTTAGCTCTCACTTATACATGGAGGAGTAATGCCATCCCTAAAAGCAAAAAACACAGCCCAAACCTGGTCATCGTTCAAATCAAAGTGTACCAACAATCCTTGCACAAACAATTTTTTAAAAAAAGGTCTTTAAAGGCTATAATTATTTTTTTAAATCGAAGGACAAAATAAAAGGAAAAGAAAAACACTAAGGAGGGAGAAAAAGATTGGCCTGCTCTGGTAACCTGCAAAGCTGGTGGAAAACAGATCCACATCCTTCACGGGCTCACCTGCTCTGTAATCTTTTCCTGAATAGGGAAAATCTTGCTCTTCAGTGTAAACAGAGGGAATGACAATTGTTGCCTCTTCTCCCTCAAGTCACCCTCCAGAGAGAGAGGATCACAAAAAGTTCCCTGAATTTGAAGAGCCATCTTAGACAAAGTCTTGGCAGCAGGTCAGAATATATTTACCAACTCAGTGTCACTGTTATCTGCCCACAGAGGCATAAGGAGGTCCTACATAATTTGGGGGGGAAAAAATCTTGACCCAAGCACCTCAACTTTTAAAAGCAAAAGTCAAGCATGGTGTCCTTGTATACACTTCTGCTCTGAACACTGTGATCTTCATTGTGCTAGCCCTGAAATGTGGGGTCTAGAGGAGGCCACCAAGTTCCCACTGGACAGAGAGAAGGGAGGAAAAAAACCACTTTTCTCCTTGAAATAAAACTTGCAGGTTACCAAACTACACACACACACACACAGATATATACAGGGCCCAGAAATATCTTTTCTGTGACCAGTGGGATAAGCTACTTGGAAGTGCTATCAGAAGACATTTCGAGGACACACTGTCAAAAAGTCAGCTGACGTGCCTCCCAGATAAGGGGTCTGTCTCTCCATGCACCTTAGGCACTGTGCAGCTAGAGTTGTTTGGTAGGTGGGAGTGATAAAAAGGAATTTGGTTAAGGATGAAAAGTATGTTTTCTTCACAAAGGAATATTTTGAGATAAAAATCTAGGTTAGTGTTCCACCATTAACTAAGTCTAAGATGAGGATTATGACCATCACACCATCAAATCTGGTATGAAAAAATATCGATTACCTGTCAAAGTGTATCATTTTGAGAAGTGATACACATACATTTTAAAGAAATAAAACCAGCCAGAGGCAAAAACATTTGGGACAAAAATGAAAGGCTGCTGAAAAATAACATCAAGCAATAATAGCTTAGCAGAGGGAATAGTAAAAGGAAAATTGCTACATTTACCCTTTGCTATATATTTTCTCATCAAGATAAGCCATGTGTTAAAACGCAATAAAAACTTCAAATGATGACACTATTCACAGGTAATAATTAGGAGCTAGCCTAATTTCCATTAATAAACTCATTTCTCCTGTGATTTTATACCTTCATGGAATATGTTCACATTATTGTGAGTCAATTCATAAAGTATCTACTTTAATATGTATTGCTTTTATTTAATACATGTGCAGTCAAATAATAAAATCTGGTAGACTTTGTCATTAATCGTAATCAAAAGCCAGGGGCTTTGTGGTGTTTGATTTAAAAAAAAATTTATTTGTATGGATACACTACATGCCCACTCTATTATAGGCACAATTTACTTCCTGGAATAATCAAAATCTATGATCGCTATAATGGAGGTCAAATTTAAGTTTTAACAATTATTACAATTAAATGGTTCACAGAAACAAAAACAATTCCAAATCCCAGCTAAGAAAAACTGGATTGGGGGGGGAACATTTGGTTGCACACATTTCACAGAGGCATAGATTGAGATTTTGTAATCATTATCCACCATGATGATGTTTGGAATCAGGACACAGGTTTGTCACCTGATTTACATGGTCAGATATTTTTCACATACAGTAATGTACTGCAAAAAGGATGTTTCAGTCAACGATGGACCACATGATCCATCACCAAGATCTTGACCTTGTGTAGGACAAGGCTAATGTGTGTGTCTGTCTATTTTTAAAGTTTAAAAATTAAAAATAAAATTTTTTTTAATTTTAAAAACAGAAAAAAGCTTAAAGAATAGGGATATAAAGAAAATATTTTGCACAGCTGTCCAATGTGTGTGTTAAGCTATTACCAAAAAAATCAACAAGCTTCAAAAAAATTAAAAAGTTTTTAAAGTAAAAAAGTTGCCGGAAGCTACTATTAACTTACTTTTAAAGAAAGAAAAATTTTTGTTATAAAGTTAGTGTGGCCTAAGTGCACAGTGTTTATGAAGTCTACACCTACTAGGACAGTAACGTCCTAGCCCTTCACATCCACCCACTCACCACTCACCCAGAGCAACTTCTAGTCCTGCAAGCTCCATACATGGTAAGTGCCCTATATAGGTGTCCCATTTTTTATTGTTTACACTGTATTTTTACGGTACCTTTTTCATGTTTAGATATGTTTAGATACATACACTTATCACTGCATTACAACTGCCTACAGCATTCAGTGTGGTAACATGAACACGCTGTGCAGGTTTGTAGCCTAGGAGCAACGGACTGTACCTAGACGTGCACAGGCTTCACCATCCAGGCTTGTGTGAATACACCCTGTGACGTTCACACAGCAACAAAGTCACCTAACAAGGCATTTCTCAGAACATATCCCTGTTGTTAAGTGACACACGACTGCATTTAAAACAAGTTATCTTCCTTCACTAGCTCTACGTTGGTTACTCTAAACTCACACCTTCTGATTTTATTCATTCTTCAGCAACTGAATGTTCACTGAAGAACTGTTGTGAGGACTATACGAAGTTTTATTTTGTTTTCTTCTTTTTTTCTTAAACAACACAAAGGTGTGGGAAATTTCCAAACCTAACTTTCCCACTCCACTCTGCTGGTCTAATCCAGCCCCATCTAGAGCTTTCAGCCTTTGGCTCTGGAACTGTCTATCCAGAAACCAAGAAAGCTGAAGTCTGAGGGGAGCGGAGAGGCTCGATCTCTGGTGGAGGAGGCGGTTTCTCCCTCCACATCAGCCGAGGGAGAAGTCACAGAGGAGTTGCACTGTGCTGCCGGGCCCCCATCCCTGTAAGTTAGGTACCATCAGCATCCTCATTTAACAGAGGAGGAAATCAACATTCAGGTTAAGTAACTTCCTTCTATTCTACACCAAGGAAAGGCACATCTGGGATACCGGCCCTGACCAGGCTGACCGCAGAGCTTGGGTTCCCAACCACCATGCTCTGTTGCCTCTTAGGGTTTAAACAGAGGAAGAAAAAGTGCTTTCGAAGTGAAACAATGACATGAAAGCTTCTTTAGCTCCTAAGGAAAAAGTACCACATAGTAAGCTGTCAGTGGTCAGAAAACACAAAGAGCATTCAGAATCCCTAATTCTATGAGCCACAAGCCCCTGAAACAGAAAAGTACTAGGGTTGTCAGCCACTTTAGTGGGGAAGCCAGAGAGCCCCCCCTGGGTAGGAGGGGATGAATGAACAGGGCTGGCCAGGGACAAGTTTCTTTCCACCTTCTTCTTAAATGTCTCTGCGCCTCCACTGAATTTGAACAACTCTTCATCCTTCCGACTCCAAAATTATATAGTTCTAAATATAACACATATTTATTTATAATCAAGAGAATTCCGTAAAACCAAAGGCACCCTTTTCAGTTGTTGTGCCAGGCATAATACACACCCTGGTTAACCTGAGGGGGTTTTGGCAGCTTTTCATTTGCTAGTCTGATACTTTTTCTGGAATTTACCATTGAAGGCCGCTCCTTAAATCATTCTTTCCGTTCAGGTGAAATGACTCAGGGTTTAGGCTGCTCACTCTGTTCTCAGCAGTGCTGGGAAAAAGAAAGGGAAGAGGGGGGAATCCCACATATTTCCCTTCACTTTCCGGAAGCTGTGACTCCCCAGCATATTTAGAAGTGCCATGCGCTGAGAACCAGTCCCTGCCAGCAGGCAACCGGTAGGCTGGCACAAGTCCCTTAACTTCCTTGAGCTTTGGTTTCTCAGCTGTAAAGTGAAGACACTATGGGCTTATGATCAGGAAGCTGGGGAGGAGGGGAGGAGGAACCTGATGGGAAACTGGTCCCACTACCCTCAAGGTGAGAGCAGCCCACACCCTTCACTGTGGACACCTGACTCCTTCCTGCCAAGCCCACAGCCGAGCCTCCCAACCCTCCCTTCCTCCTTCCAGGGTATCGTCATCTCACCAAGCATCTGTGTCATACAACCACTCAGCGACCTTCCTGGCTTCCCAGCTCCCTCATCCTGCCTGGCTCCGGGCTGAGGAGGTTTCCCGCCAGCCATCCTCATCAACCCTCTGCCCCAAGTCAGAAAGCAGGGCTCAGACACCAGCGACAAGCTGAGGCTCAAGTGCATAAAACACACTCTCTACAGTGTTAATGCTAACTTGAGAACAGGTTAAATCCTTGGCTGAAGCTGACACTAATATTTATCACTGTCTAATGTTAATACTATAATATTACTGACTTATGTTATTACTGTCTAATCTTTAGGAATATTTACTATACATTAAATGAACATAACAAGTGAACCAGATATTAATTACCAGTGTCATCAATGCTCCAAAGTAAAACAATACCTGGAAATAGATTCCATCCTAAAGTACCAGGGGGTATTACATTCAGGAACAAACATAGGAACCAGGAATTTTCTTTTCCTATATTTAAAAACAGTCGCCTGAAATTTTAAAATAAATTTCTAACCTCCAAGGTTATAAAAGGTAAAGAAACAGCAATTCATACGGTATGTGTCCTTTTCTCCCTGAAGAAAAAAAGATGTTAAACCCGTCAGGAAGAAGACCAAAACAAAGGGCAGGCTGCCTTCCAGGGAAAGACAAAATTTTTCCCCACTCAAAAGAAAAGTGACGATCTAACACCTTCCCCCTGACAACATACCAAAGTCGGAATTTATCCAAAGAGTAGCATTTTCTAAAACACGTGTTTCATTTAGCAAAAACTGTAGGTGGGGTCAGTAGCAGGCATATGCCTGGGAAACATGCTGCATCCCATGCTTCCTGCATCTAGCTCCATTTTTTTCTTCCTGCCTACAATCCTGAAGACTTCTTAAATGCATGCAATTGGTGATTTCTACAATGTCACATGCATGATTTTGCTTAAGGCTTTTCACAAGAAAGCTATATTGCCTTGATGTTTGCATCATCTTTTTTTATCTAATTATTTCTGGCATATTAGCCATCAAATCACTACTGACAATATGACAGGAATCATGGTATTGAAAAAATTACATCCTAGGAGGAAATAATAAAATATAAATCACATACATAATTTTCTTTTGAACATTTTAACAATGACACCCTCATATACATATGAAATATAGCAGACTATCCTCATAAATGCCCTAACATCAATCACAGCAGGAAAATATTCTCTACTTTGCAAACACACGAATCCAACAAAATATAGCATTTCTAATAAAACTGGGTAATACAACTTCATTTTTTTCATATGATAGCATTTACGAAGATCTGACAATTGGAAATAGCTCCAATATTTTTTTCAATTATGTCCTTTTATATCTAAATGATACACAGCTAACACTAGAATCATGAACATTTAGCAAAATCTCATATTTCATATTAATACATAGATTATTATGGGAATAGATGAGTGATGTTGGCAGAATTGCCACTATAGGATACCTATCGATTCCACAAGTTTTAGAAATGTACATGTTGCTACGTATATTTATTGGTATAATACTACTGGTATCAACTAAGTATTTATGAGCTTCTGAAACAAAAATATTCCTAAATTATTCCTAAAGTGATAAGATATACCTAGATATAAAAGATCGAGGAAGATTTTTAATTTTGAACTCTTATCTTCTATATTCCAAGTATAGCTGCTGAATCAGAGATTATAGAAGAACTTTCAGACAACACATGTATTAAACTTTTTTTTTTAAATCCTACAGTGACAAGAAGCTAAGTTCTAGATTAAATGTATGGTTGCCTAGCTAAATTCTCAAAAAAAGTAAACACAAGGTAGAAAAAAATCTGGAAAATGTTCTGAGGAGAAAAACCAAGCTTGTCACCTTGGAATTTAAAACCCTGCTGACCAAGACAAACATGCTAAATAAAATTAGAATGAGATTCCACATATGAATTTATCAAGCTTTGTTTCTTACATCTGTGTTTTTATATTGACATGCATTACAATATAGATCTGAATAGTGTTGTGCAAGTTTACTGTTTTCAACCCTGAGTTTAAGATTATGTCTTCAGCCCTAGTCTACCCGAGAGGCATCAGGTTAAATGAATTCTGAGGCTTTGACCAGACGCCTCATTCTGATCTCGTTTGCATTATGCACACATAGCCCAGCAAGCACCTTTGGTGACTCTTCTACAAATACTAAGCAGCCAAATAGGTCCAAGAGGTATATATAAAAAGGATTTTAAATAATAAGCAGGCTTCTTTCAGGCAAGAATACAGAAGTTTAGAAGTTCCCCCTGAATCCTGTTTGTCATTCTACTGCTCCCTATGTTCAGTTTGACTTTCTATCATCCTGCAACTAGCATGTCATCCATTTCAGAGACGAATAGAAACGAGGCTGCCACCTGCCAACTGGTTTATGGCTGAAAGAAAGTAAGTGCTCCTTGAGACCCTATCATATAGCACAGTACACGATGCGTGTTCCTCCTCTCTACAATATTATCTCTGTCTTCTAGCATTCCTTAAATGGACTCTTTCGAGAAACACAAAATGGTCTCCAGATCCTGTCTCATTAATCCTCATCAGTTTCTTGTGAAGTAGAAAGGAAAGAAACAGGGCCAATTTACCAATGAAGAAAATGAGACAATGAGGTTGTAAGAAGAGCCCAAGGTCATGAAAACAGTAAAAAGGCAGCACTAACAAGAAAATTCAGGTTTCTCCGGCCAGGACCCTGTGCCTAGACAGCAGCTGCATTCCAGAAAACCTCCCTTTCCACCTGCACCTTCGTGGTCCATCTCACCACTACCCCAACAGCAAGTCAAGGGCAAGGGCTGCCCTGCAAAGCTCTGAAACAGACACACAAACAAATAAAAAACCAAATATGTCCGTACCCACACATACATATGCATACAGAGGGAGAAACAGCAGCAAGAAGTGAAGATCAGACCAAGGATATATACATATATATGAAGGAGTCACATTAAGCACCACCTGAGGACCTCTGGTTGAGCAAGAGAATGCAGAAAACACAGTGCTTAAATTACAAGGGCATAGACCATACTTAAATCTGTTCTCTTCTTGATTCTTAGTGGCAAAGTTTCTCTCTATACTACAAAAACATAGTCATGCATCAATACTCAAAATACCATACGATTCTTGGAGCACATCGAGTCCATGGCTCTTCCCTAAGACCTAGATGGGCACCCCCTCTCTTTTGCCTTTCTCCATCTCTTAACTCAAGAAAAATAAACATGTGTCTAGTTTTCTTAATAACATTTTAAAATTATGAAAGTAATAGGCATCTATTGCAGAACATCTGGAATATACAAGAACACCATAAAGTCATATCTAATTTAAACAAGCAACGATTTATGACCCAAATATATATGCACTTTTACACATAAAGGACCTGGAAATTTCCTTTAAAAGCTGTCTTTAAATTAATAAAGTAAAACTAAAGTAAAACTAAAAGGTGACTTTAATGGAAATCAATTTACAACAATCTTTAAAAAAAGATGACAGTAAATGTTAAAAAATTTGATACTCCTGGTAGCTAATTTCTTGGATTTATTTTCTCTCTAGTCTATATAAGAATTCAACAAGGGCTCTAGCAAATTATCCTTAAAAATCAAGGAAATCTGTCTCAAGTTTTACACCCTGAGATAAAGTCCCTATGTTCTGTTTGAAATCCCCAGCTCATTTATATTCATTAATCTTAATGATATCATTAATGCACAATGTGTTTCACAGAAACTAATTGTATTTTGCCAGAATCAAACATTAACAATTATGCCTCCCATTATCACCTAATAAAATAAAATTTAAAAATTCTCAGGCATGTCAGTGAATATTTTGGTATGGTAACTAATTTGCATTTTTAATGCTACAATAAATTGACCAGATTATCATCAATTAGATAAATTAATATTCTTTAAGTAAGGCGATGGGGAATTATTCTGTTAGAAATCGGCAACACTTTACTCTCACTTCCTTGAGCTTTATTGAATACAGGCTTAGCTCTCTTTTGTCCCCTTATCTAAAGCTGGCTTTTGTGACTCAAGCTAATACCACACAACAGAACATATTCCTCTTTAATTTTATATACTTATCATTGCTTTAAGAAACGACAGGAGATTAGGGAATCTATGCTCTTCAAGTAAAGGAAAAATACCTACCGGGGCAATAAAAATGTCCTGAGTCAGAAGTGCACGAATCGATTTGTCTAAATCATTGTATTACCATTTTTTTTATCCCCCTGATTCAAAAACCAATCACTAAGTGTCTACTATGAGTCGCGCATTATGATGGATGCTGAGGACAGAAAGAGGAAAAAGACTCAGTCCCACCGGGATGCAGCCATGGGGTCCCAAAACACATGAATAAACAAAACACAGGGAGGTAAGTGGACAGGCAGGGACGACACACTCAAGGTGCTGGTGCTGCACAAGTACCCAGGAAGGATGGGTAGAGAACACAGATGGTGGGGGGGGAGGTAAACAGTCCAAAACAGCAGTTTGCAAATTTATCTGCGCATTGCAATTACTGGAGGGTCTTTTATAAATTTCAAAAACTAAGGCCACACCCAGACCAACTAAATCACAATCTCTGGGGGCGAGTCCCAGGCACAGCAGTTTGTGAAGCTCCCCAGGTGATTCCAATAGGCAGACAAGTTTAGGAACCACTGGCCTAAAGGAAGCAGGAATTCTAAGTGGGATAGAGGATGGACAGGAGGAGCTGAAGGAAGCCCAACAAGCAAAGAGAACAGCACGTGTGCAAAGGCAAACACGGGTAATGAGCGGAAAACAATGCAGTGTGACTGCCGCCAGGGCACGGGCGGTCTGGCTCCTAAAAGCAGCCACTCTCTACAACCACAACCTTCCCGGACTTTGACATCTGTACTGGTTTATAAAAGCAGACCCTGCAAGTTCTGCCTCTTTCCCTCTTTCCAAATTCAGGACGCCATTTCCTTCTCCTTATTACATTCCTACATAAAACAGCTGAAATACCTAAATGACTTATGCTAGAAACCTTCTATTATTCCTATAATCTTTTCCATAAATGATTATAAAACTTAAGAAAAGGGGAGGGGAAAAGTGACTGGGAGATAGAAGGGAAAGGAAGCACTGACTCCTGCGGCCATAAAAGAATATGACTTTAATCTCTTCTCACCGAAGACGAGCATTTTCATAGAAAGACGAGGCACTTTTTCCATGATTTTCCTCTAAAACTGAAGCTCAGTGAACTGGATAAGTCCTACCTATCTTTGCCTTACTAAACATATTACACGACTCAATTATTAAAAGCCAACACGGTTCCTCCTCTTTTCCTCCTTGAGGTTTTGCTTCAATGCCACCTGAACTCTGGTGATGATTTCATACCTCACCTGACAACCTTGAGAACCTGTCACCACTCTCCTCTGAGACAGCAGGTAAGGACATTTGTGAAGAGCCTGTTAACTGTATGCTTTAACTGTCCTCTAAAGGAAACTGGATACAACAGGATATGTGTATCCTGTTTTACCTACAGACAAAACTAATAGGTTAAACCTGATTGCACTTTGTAAAGCACTATGCACAGGTTCCTCGCCCTCAACCATTAGGAACAATACAGATTTCTTTAGAGGAAAAAATACAGTGAAATTCTAATACTTTACTAGAAAGCAGGATTTATTTGCCTTCTGAAATATATGTTTTAAAAGTAAAGCAGTCTCTCCTTATCCTCGGGGGACATGTTCTAAGACCCCCAGTGAATGCTTGAAAGCACCAATAGTACTAAACCCTATATATATTGTTTATTCCTATATACACATACCTATAATAAAGTTTAATTTACAAATAAGGCACAATAAGAGATTGACAATAAATAATTTCTCAATTATAACAATATACTATAATAAAAGTTATGTGAATGTGGTGTCTCCCTATCTCAAAATATCTTAATGTACTATGTCACCTGTTTAAACCAGGGAAAGCAAACCTCAGATAAGGAGGGAACCATTGTATGTTACTAATTCTACTCCTCAGTTTTTAGAGGGGATACTTGTATTACGAAGTGAAAATGTTGCTTCCTTTACATGCTTCCAAAAAAGCATCTTTACCCATTTTTGAGTATATTTAATAAACACCATAACTAAAAACTCCCAACATGGAGTTACTCATTTAACCGTGTTTAACTGCATATGCGAGTTGTTGATTATGCATTCTAGCAACATGAAGTCCATTCCTTCAAAAAGAAGTTATACCTAACATGTTCCACTAAATTTTTTTTTTAAGTTACTGGAAAGAATCTCTCCAGCTCCAGTATGCACCATATTCTGAACAAAATTCAAATATATAAACCCAGGATACCAAAACATCTTCCACACACTATTCCAGAAACTTGACATGCTACTAAGGTTAGCAGCAGTCATCTGGAGCTCAACTGTTCAGGGGAAAAAAATGTCCAGGCTACATCATAAAGCTTTTTAATTTCAACCAGTCTATTAGCATTTACTCCGAACTTCTTTTCCCCAGTTGACTTAGTCAATCAGCTTGCACACAGGGCATACCTTTCTCTCACATGCAATCAGAGATGGATGCATCTTTTTAAAAATCCTCTCATTTTAAATTCTCTCCATTGCATAGATTTGCTGACGCGCCACCTAGTGGAGAAAACACCACTTGCATCAGTCTTTTATTTTTCTTTCAGCTTTTTAAACTCCTTGTTGTCTGAGTCATGGAGTTAAAGATCAGCAAAAGTATTTTTCAGAGAATAATCTAATGAGAAATGCAGAGTCTGTCCCATCCAAGGTGCTCCGGAAGGTGATGTTCTGGATGACCTGTGTGGGAGTGCTGGCCTCTTGCACATCCACGGCTGCGTATCCTGCTTGATTAGGCGAGAGGGAGGCAACCAAAGGTTGGGAAAGAGCCAGGAGAGGACAGTGCTTGCTTGAAGGCAGGATGAACACCCTGGCCTGCCTCCCATGCCGACAAGCCACTCACAGCTCCCCGGCATTCAGGAGGCACAGTAACGAATCCTTACTTTTTCCAAATGCCAGAAGGTTAATCAGGTGCACGCTGATCATAAACAGGTATTTTTATTTCATAATTTGTTACTAGGCCAGGTCACATCACAAAACTCTGAAAATATCTGGGGACCCTCCCTCCCTGAGGTTCAAGGAAGGAGGAATGAGATGCCTGAAGGTGCCAGGCAATACCACTGTCTGTTCCTGGGAAGTTGCCCCTGGAGGCCTATCATCTTCTTAACCCACAGAGGCTTGGGGTCAGCTGGAGCAAAGTGCTCAGCTTCTCCCTCCTAACTTTCCAGAGGTGACAGCAAGAAGGATAATTAAAGGCCTTCTCAGACTCTATCATGATGCCCTTCCAACAAAACACTCAATTCTGAAAGCAAAGTAAGAGTGTAGCATTCAACTCCTATTTTGTCTCCCCATCAGACGACCAGATTTGTACCTAACGTTCCTCCTTTTGCTACTAAATACTGCTTCCCCTGGACTCACTTTTCTGTTTCAAGCTCTCAGAAATAAAAACGCCAGGTTCAGAACTAGAACCGCCCATTCATTCTCAGTGGGTGAAATATGTACCTAATACCATTTAATTAGCAATTTTATGAAACTGACACTTAGGTACCAATCTCCTGCTTTTCCCACTTGGATAATTTATGAGCAGAAACACGTGACCATGTTGCACAGCTCAGAGACATTTTGTTCAGAAGCAGTAAGTACATGGAGGAAACTCCTCCCCACATCTGTCTTTCCCTTAGGGAGGAGATACGGCCTAAAAAGCAGGAGAAGGGCAACTGAGCAACTGGAATCTATTCCCGGTTCTGCCACTTAACTCTCGCATGCCCTTGCAAAAGTCATCGAATAAGTTGTTTCCTTTGTCTTTGTTTCCTTAAGGGAGGAGAAAATACACTTGCTTCATTCTACTCTCCAATCTACAGAAAAGTTGGAAGAATAAACATGTTTATACCCCTCACTCAGGTTCATCACAAACATTTCTCTACAGGTTTTTTTATTTCTGCTATAAACATTTGTGAAAATACATTCCAGACAAAAATGGTTTCTCCAACTTAATAGAAAAGTCTTGGAATGAAAAGCTCCCCACAAGATGACGACAAAAGGTTAAATAAGTATATGCTGAGCAAGATTTCCTAAGAATGTTTTGTCAGGAATTAGACTTCCTTAAAAACTCTTAGAATGCGAAAGAGTTCTCATTAATGTTTTCCAAGAAATGCTTCAAGAAGGATGGCCAGCCTTACCCGAACCCTAGAACCATCCCATTTCAGAGCTGGAGATCGTGCGTTTCAAAGGCTCCGTTGTAGAGCCGAGCCCCAGTGGTGCTGCCTCTTACCAGCACTAACGTTTTATTCACCAAGAAGAACACACTTCTCTACTACAAGCGAGGTGGGGGCTTCATATGGAAAATTGAGAACAGAGAAGATGCAGAGTGAAGGGAGCAGGAAGAGGCTGCCACACACCGTCAAGGGCAGCAGCTCCCCACCCCACTGACATTCCCCCACTGGGGCACAGCACTGCCGCGCACCATGGACGACGCAGGGGGGTGACCCTTCTGAGCACACCACAGCTCCTCCTTCCAAACTCTCAAAATTCCCTCTGCACCCTCATCCTTACATCTCCCCAACTCAAAGTTCTGACCCGCTTCACACACGTCGCGAGCATTTCTATTTTTCCTCTTTGCAGATTATGCTATTAATGTCTCTTCTGGCTATTAAACATGGGCTCTATCAGAGCAAAGATTTGACCACGGCAAATGAAGCTCTACCCGCGTGGCTCTTGGAGATAATCACCTCTCTAAGCAAACACAGGCAGGGCCCTCCTGAGGATGTATGATAAGTGTTATGTTTCCTGAGCAATGTTTCAAGGTTTTGTGTCAGAGATGGGATTTCCTCTATTATTTTGGTCTTCTGCTCAAGAAATACAAAGGCTTTTGTTCATAAAACTACCTCAGGCCATTTTCAAAAATCCCTAGATCAATAAAAATAATTCAGCAGCAGAATATTAATTTTCGGTAATACATCTTCTACTGATTGTTTCCTTGGCATACTTCCTGGTCCGGTGTGGCTCAGCGGTCAGCTCTGTACCCACTGGCTGTGCCATAATGATACTTATCAATGATCTTCTAATGCATAAGATCACACCGTTCTCCAACTAGCCCTCTCCAGCCTTTTATTGTGTTGTTTGCTTTCTCTGCTTCCTGATCCCAAGCACAGCCCTAGACCATGGGCAAGGAGCAGTTTATGGTTAGCCACCAATTGCTTCATTTGTAAAATCAGGGTACTCACACACTCCTCTGTAAAATACTTTGAGATGTTTTGATAAATTATAGCAAAGGTATGCAATCCTAGTATTGATTCCTAAAGTCACCAGGTTTTCTGTCAGTTCCTACTGCATTTGCAGCTATCTTTTTAATCTCTCTCCTTTCTGAGAAAAGTGTCCAAAAACCTGACAGTTTCCATTATTTAAAGAGTGTGCAATGCCTTCATCATTTGAGAGTAACAGATCTCTTAAATTTTTTTATCTGTCCCTCTGCCCCCTTTACATAATACCACCCTAGGACCCAACAGATGGCTAAATCAAGATGTTCACCAGATTATACTTTCTTGACATGACTGACTACTAAAATGCTTAAGATAACAGATGCCAACCGACCAGAATGTATTATATGTTCTATCAAGACATCAGAAATACTCTGAGGCTTTCCCAAGCTCTGAAATGCATCCAATTTATTTGAATAAACACAAAGAAAAGTGGCCAAAGGAGGGGTGTGTGTATAGGGACAAAGAACCTATTTTCCAACATTTCCTGAATCATTTTCTCAGTTAAAATTGTAATGTATTTAGATGAGTCTATCTTTTAAGTACTTGTTTCTCACATTCAAAACATAATCCATAAACCAAGAACACAGCTGCTTTTTCTATTTCGCTCCCACCCAAAAATGGTGTCATTAAAAAAAAAGGCAGAGTGCTACTGCAGAGTAATATATTATCTTCACTGATTCTCAAACCATCAAGCTGCATGTGGCATAAACTGTTTATTCCTTGCCACAGCCAGGCTGGGATTCCTCAGCGGCAGAGCCAAGGGGCAGCAGAGCGTTACTGACATCTCTCTCTCCGGTGCTCAGACACCAACTGTGAGGGAGCCCAGGTGGCCGCAGAGTGAGGCCAACTTCAGCCACTTCTGCCTGGCAGATTCTCTGGGCCTCTGCCCAGCTCCCATGCACACTTGGCCCTCCTCTGTTCCAGAAAGCCATCACCTGGAAAGCCCCCAGTGATGTTTCTCCTGCAAATAGTTCTACTTAGAAGAACAGAGGGAAAGGACACGCAGTCACCCTGCCAAGTGATAGCAGCGTCATCATAACTTCTGCTTTTGCAGAGAAGTCCTCTGGGGAACTCAGCAAAAAGCTTCCCATCCAACCCACTTTGCTACCTCCCTTTGCTTCTCAAGTTCAGCCATTCATATAGATCAAGATCTCTGCATTCGGCCAATACTCTATCGCGGTCATTAAAGATGACGAAGCTGCAGGGAAGGCAGAAGAATTGCAGAGGGGAGAGTGGCCCTTCCTGAACTGCTTGCCAGTGGGCCTGACGCCGGCAACACCAGAGGAGAAGGCAGGCAGCCCACAAGCACCACTTCTGGAGGCAGCTGATGTCTTGGTGGCACTCCCATTGTAGCTCCATGTTAACTGGCTACTTACTGTTCATTAAACTCATTTCCTTTTGTTTGGGGGACAAAGCTAGAATACATTTCCCAGACTCCCTCGCAGTAGGTATGGTCACAAAACAAAGTTCCAGATAATGGAACATGGGTCGATGTGTGCCGCTCAAAATCTGGCCGGTGACACTTCCCACCCAAACCTCCTCCCACATACCCTCCGGATGTCAACATCCTTGGAAGTGACAAAAATGGCAGAACTTCTGTCAGCCTTTGTCCCTGAGTGACTGCATGGAACAGAGCACAGCCCTGCCACAATGGCCTATGGGTGAAGGAAAAACAAACTCTTGCTATGTTACGCCAGTGAGAACTCTGAGCATATCTGTTATGCCAGCTAGCATCTCTCTAATACAACACAATGCACTCGCAGTCATCTTGATTAAACACCAGGAGAAGACTTACCTCACCAACAACTACAAATCACCCACAACTGAAAATAACGGTGCACCCGCATTCTCACACATGTCGTAGAGGTCACAGCTACAGGGCTCTAAAACTGTCGTTTGAGAGGCTGCCTCTGGGGACTGGTCAGGCAAAGTATACAATGGTGTATCCATGCGATGAAACCATGTACAAAATGTCTTAGTTGTATATATTTTAATTGTACATAGTTTCTTTCTGGAACAAACAACAAGAAACAAATAGCAATCATTACCCTTGGGGGGGGAGTGAATCATATTTTATACCTTTCTGTATTCTTGGAATCTTCTCATACTCTGTATGTATCACTTTTTATAAAAATGTCAACAGTATCAACACTGTGGGCTTTTTCTTTTTCATATATCTCTGTATTTAAAAAAAGTTACTGTGAAAATGTAAATCAGCAGCAATGAAGGAAGGATCGTGTCACTAGAATGACAGAGCTTCGTGCTCTCCTCAAAGAAAGATCATCCCCCACACGAGGACCCCCACGGGGTTGTTGCTGGCCCATCACGACTATACAGTTCTGAAATCCTCTTGGTGTCACGGGTGACCATTTAGGTGGCCCTATTTATTAGAAAAGTAGCATGCGGCAAGAACATTTCTAATTCGTGGTCACTGCAGAAATGCCTTAAGTAAGAGCCAGCTCCATGGAAGTTTCCTCCCAGATGAATTCATACGCCTTTCCCTCTGAGCCCAGTGCTACTTGTCTAAATATCACATTTGGGGGTGAGGGGAAGCACGTCAGTTTTAAATTATGTGGAGAAAGGCACCAAGAAAGAAAAACATAGCATGAAGGGGACATATACAGATGCTGGCATGCAAACACAGTGTAGGAGGTCTGTAGTTAGGAGCAAGCTCTCTAATCCTGGGAGAAATTCTGGGCCTTGTTTTTAAAATACGCTTCGGAAAATGAATACCTCTTCAACCTGCACAGTTCCCAATGAAGTGCTGTACAAAAATGCTTCTTACAATTCAGAGTCTGGCTCGTCTCTTTGCATGGGTTTAATTTCCACAGCAGCAGAGAAAAGGCTGACCCAGGATGCAGCCATATCCAGGATAATGTAGGGCTGCTGGGCTGCTCCAGATTTTATTTAAATCAAGTAAACATGATTTCACCGGAACACAGAAGTTAAGGCAGAGAGAATGTGTGTTTAAGTATTCTGAGATAAATGTTCGCGCTGCGGTATCAGGCACTACCAAATGTAGGGCAAAGAGGACGCTGTGAATGCAAGCAAGGTTTGCGGAGCACCTTCTAGCACTCAGACCTCACCTGGCAACAACGGAGGGCGCAAAGATGTGGCCCTGGTGGGCTTCAAGGAGTCCAAAGTCTCACGGCAGAACAGGTGGGTTAAAACAAATGACAACTAGCTAAACATTCCAACGCAATAACACATATATTCTAAAAAGCTGACAAATATATACAACTACTATGTACCCATAATTTTTTTAAAAAACCAGCTAAACATTCTTCTGTACTTGATTTTAATTCTGCATTATCTTTATCTTTGAAGCGTTCTGAACCAAAAAAACAGTGTAATTTATTTGACTTGGGGCTGTCTGATAGCCAAAGTTAACATATTAACTGCCATGTGAGTTGTATTTAACTCACATTAGTTTTGAGCCCGGCGCCTTGTGAAGCAAAATCCTGCAGTAGTTTCGTGAAAATCTTACTTGTTGATGTTCTTATTGTTACAGTTAATATTGACAATTTAATTCTAAATACATGGACTGCATTGCATATAACTCACACACAGAAAATAAAACAAATTAGAAAGCATCTCTTTGTTTTAACAAAACACCATGGCCCCAGGGAAACAGGTTTTTTTTTTTTTTTTCCTAGTGTGGCAGTCAATGTGTTAAACTGACTTACTCAAAAATCAAAACAGAACTTCACAAAGCAGGGGGCCTGCCCAGCCAGCACCGGGTGTGACTAGGAGAACAGGACCCGCCACCTAACATCTCGGCCATGGCCGGCTGGGCTCCTGCGCCATTCCAGCAGCACTGCCCACGGCCCTCCTGAGCAGTCCGAAGAATCACTAACAAAAGACCTCAGGCTGCATTTTAAAGCAATGAATTTCATAACGAATTCCACTGGACTGAACATGACTGAATAACGAGATTCATGCCTCTGACTTGGCCAGCTGAAGACTGTGACAGGGAAGCCAGGAAAGAGGATATTCCTCCTCATAATGATCTGTGAAATTTAAAACACCCTTGGAAACAGAAGGAAGGGCAAGGGGAGGTATGCGTCTTAAAGATCAGGGCCACACAGTAAACATCCTTGGGGTGAAAGTCAACTGTTCTTTTCTAGCGTAGCCTCAAGGCAGAGGGAGGTAGATGCTGCCATCTAGAGCTATCCAGGGATATCAGCTTTGATACCCGTGCAACCAACAAAAGCGCTGATGGGGGTGGAAGGGGAGGAAGCAGCTGCCTGGGGGACACATTCTTTCAGGAACCAGGTTCCCTGCCTTGTTTGAGTAGAGGCCAAGGAGGAAACACCCAACCAGACAGGGCCTTTAGCCCCGCATTTCCCAGGAACATAAGAATGTAAATTCCTCTGTGAGGGGAAAGTGGGCCACAGGGAATTAGAAGAGTAAGAGGCAAGAGATCAAATAAACATTTTTAAATGAAGAAGAGTGTGGGTAGCAACCTTGAAACACAGCACCTGGGACAAAGGGTTAGCACCTGCTACAACATGGAAACCCTCAGAGTCCCACCGCCAGAGTTACGAACTACAGGAAAGGACAACAGGGTTAGAGAGAAAGCCAAAGGGAGAAATTCAAATTCAGACAGGCAAGAAAACCAAGGAGATATGGTATCTTGGGGAAAACAAGCCATATGAAAAAGTACACATTTGCTATCACAAGTTACTAGGATACACAAAAAGAAAAAAATATCTGTTTAGCAAAAAAAAAAACGTTAAGAATGGTTGTATATTATCCGTTATTTTTTTCCTTACTATTTAAGAAACATTTTTTAATTTTCTATGGGAATTTATCATCTTATGATGGAAAAGAGTCAAATTTTATTTTTTAAGATAAAAAATAAAGAATGCAGAAGTTATCTAATCCTCAATGTCCCAACTGAGCAAGTGGATCTAAGATCCTGAGAGACAGAGCTATATTAAGTTCTACCTGATGAAAGACGTGATTGTCCATGCTCCGATGTCAGACTCACAGCCCTTCCCTCTTAATGAAGAGCTTTCAGCACTGATGGGGCGCACATGATGCTCATAATTCAGACACAAGCCTACGACACCCCGCAGGCCTTGTGGGACAGGTTATAAGCTTCCAACTTTAGTGAGAACTGTTGCCATCAGCAACTTCAGCTGCATCTAGTTAATTTCGTATCAGACGCAGATTTGTTTAAAATGCCAGACAAGTGGGGACCATTCAATCCTGCCTGAGCCTCTCCCTGCTCTGACAGGGCAAGGAATCCAGGGGCTGTCAGCCTTGATGGATGAGGGGAATTACTCCTGATATGCTGTCAGCGCCCACACCCCTTTGAGTACATCCTTCTCATCAGCACAAGAGGCAGAGGATGTTTCGAATAACTCAGGCTAGAGACCATTTAGGAAAACAGCTCGTGCTCAGCAAAGTGGTGGTGCAATTAACTTTTCACTTCTCCTTTCGTTGGCTCTTGTGACAATGCTGGCAAGAAAAAGTTTCTAGAGCAGAGAAGGTCTCTAGAGCTAGTGTGGCAGTGGGTGGCATTTACAATTTCACCACTGCAAGCTATGACACAGTTGGGTCTCTTTCTTCATAAAATCAAAGCAGTAGCCCCTGAGATGAGTCATAGAGATAAATCTCCACATCACCAATCTCTACCTTCACCATCCCAACTCCTGTCTCCGAAAATCTCCCCAGCCTTCGGAGACCTGCTACCACCCAGCTGCTGTTTTCTTAGGCTGATGGCTGCAGTAAACGGTGGGTCCTGCTCCAGGGGGCAGCCAGGTCCAGGGCTATGTGTTGCAAATTTTCCCAAGAACAAGTCACATCTGCTTTGGTAGACGGCACCTGGACGCTGTGCAGTCCAGGCTGGGAGGCAAACATGGAAATCTGACAAAAGAAGAAACAGTTTCTTTCCCCATCAACAGCCCAAAAGGACTATAATTGTATAGAGGTAGCTATAATTAATATTAATTTCCACAAGTGATGATTTTTTTCCTCACTGGTTTTCAAAAAAAAATGAGGAAGTTATTTCCAGAGATAGAAAATGTTAAAGAGGCTGTCTTCCAAATGTAAGTGAAAGTAAATTCAATTGTAAGAGTTATGAGGCTCCCCCCTACCAGCCCTACTAGATGTTAGACATATCAGGAAACTACAGGAATAAGATTATGTGACATAAACACAGGAAGACAATCAAAGGAATAAAACAGAGTGAAGAAATAGATCTATAATGTACTTGAGAATCTGGTATATGCTAAAAGTACTATTATAGATTAGCATGAAAAAGAGAAGTTTTTCAATAATAGTGCTGGAATAACTGGCTAGCCACTTGGAAAAAGAACAATAAGCTGAACTGCTCTTTCACTCCTTATCAAAAATACGTTCCAGATAGATTAGAGATTTGCACATTAAAAACCCACAGACATAATAAAATATATGATAATATTAGAATCTAAGAAGAAAACATACCTTTCTAAGCATGATCTGAAATGCAGAAGCAATTCAAAATTAATAGAAAAATTAATCAATAAAAAAAGTTAAAGACACAACTAAACCATATTAATGGGAAAGGACTCAAAACTGAACATGCCACTCAGAATAAACAGATAATTTTCAAACAGATTAAATAATCAAATTTCCACAAAAATCACAAAATACCACCTGACTCATGAAGAAATTTTTAAAAACCTGAATAATCCTATAACCATTAAAAATTTGGATCAGTCAAAAGTATCCCCACCCAACAAAAAAAATATCAGGTCCAGATTCCTTTATAAGCAACATTCAGAAGAGTCAAGAAAGAGCTCAATCTATGCTTTCTCTTCCAGAAATTAGAGAAAGAGGGACATTTCCCTGTAGATAAAATTATTGTTTAGCAAATACTCTCTCCCACTCTCTATCTCCACAGGAGGGCTATACTTTCCCACCCCATCAATGCCAGCCAGACTTAACTCACATGGCTTGCTTTGGCCAATGGAAAGAAGTGATACTGCGTCAGTTTCAAGCCTAGTCCTGAAATAGTATCTGCTCACCACTCTAGGAGTTTCCAGCCCCCAGCATGTGAAGAACCTAGCACAGATAAGCGCATCTTTCAACCTGTGTTCCAAAGTAAGACACGTAGACCAGAGAGGAACGTGGCCTGCAGTTTGGACATGAGCCACACCAACCACAGATCAACAGTCCAAAGTAGAGCTACCCCAGCCAACCCACAGACCACCAGCAAGAAATAAATGCTTATTGATGCATGCCGCTGAAAAACTGTGGTTTATTACACAGCATTATTGCAGTAATAGTTGGCTGATATATATTCCTAACTTATTTCATTCAGCTTACATAACCTTGATATCAAAACCAAAGACAGCACATAAAAGGAAAACTACAAGCTAATACCACTTAAAATCCTAAAGTATTAGTAACTCAATGCAGAAATGTATTTTATAAAGTTGTTATGATGATGTATTTTTTCCAAAAACGTTAAGATTAACGGTCACTGACAAATGTAGAAAAGGCATTTGATAGTAAGAAAAAAAAACTAAGCAAATAAGGGATATTCTTCACCTCATACAGAAGTTAAAAAAACCATAGCATTTATCATACTTCATATATAATGCTGAAAGTAGTCTCTTTATGATTAAGAATAAGACAAGGATGCGTGGTATTCACCACTTCCATTCAACTTAATGCTGGAGGTCCTAATTAGTGAAAACAAGAAAAAAATAAAAGCTGTAAAGATTGGAAAAGCCAAAAGCAAAGCCATTATTTGCAGATCATTGTTGTCTACAGAACTCCCCCTTTGTATATCTCCAAATACACAGATAAGAATCAATACAAATTAGCAAACTTAACTAATTTAAGAATATATAAAAGCTAACTGAATTCCCATATATTAGAAAACAGCCGATAATATTTTTAAAGGATGTTAAAGTTCTTAAGAATAAATCTAACAGAAGATGTACAGATTCCTTCTGTAAAAAATAAAATCTTCTTTAAAAACATTACGGAAGGCCTAAGTAAACAGACCAAAACATAGAATGTTCCAGAATAAAACTCAGCATCATAAAAGTATCACTTTCTCCACACTGATCTTGAGATTTAATGTAATTTTAATCAAAATCTCAATCAGCTTACAGAATTTCATGAGCAAATTGAAACAGAAGATAAACCTGCCAAAAAGAGCCAATATACTAGAAGAACGACGACAACATAAGGAAACTTTCTTGACCAGTTATTGAGACTTGTTAAAAGTTAATTAAGAAAGTGTGATATGGCCCAAGAACAGGCAGATGGACCAATTATAGAATACAGAGCCCAGAAACAGACTTATGTATATAGAGAAACACACAAAGAATGTAATGCCTAATATTAGCAGTTTGCCCTGATATGAATTATGTCCTTTAATTGTTATAATAACGCTGCAGGAGTAACCATTCCCCTTTTACTAAGGGAGACACAAGGTTCCATGAGTTAAGTGACACTTGCCCAAAATTACAGAGCCAAGAAATACCAATGCTAGAATTCAGTCCTAAATTTCTGAACTTCAAATATGCCAATCTTTTTCAATATCTGCTATGTTTTGAAGAACAATCAGTAAATAAAGCAAGATAAAGAGCCTGTATGAGAGAGCAGGATGAGAGCAGCCCCCAAAACACTGAATAAAAATCTTAGCATAAAAATAGGCAGAACACAGCAGTATTACACAGTGATCATTATAAGAGGGCTCAAGAAGAAATGTTCTTCGTTTCTGAGAACATCACTCTTAAGCCAGATCATGAGTACACTTAACAAGAAAAGGTATATTGCATGTCCTGGAGCGGTGGTCCCCAATCTTTTTGGCACCAGGGAAGGTTTCATGGAAGAAAATTTTCATGGAGGTGGGGGGTAGAGGGAATGGTTTCCTGATGATTCAAGTGCATTACATTTATTATGTGCTTTATTTCTATTATTATTACACTGTAATATATAATGAAACAATTATACAACTCACCAAAATGCAGAATCTAATGCCCTGCTGGTCTGACAGGAGGCAGAGCTCAGGCGGTGATGGGAGCAATGGGAGCGGCTGTAAATGCAGATGAAGCTTCCCTTGACTGCCCCTCACCTCCTGCTGCGCAGCCCTGGTTCCTAACAGGACCTATACCCCGGCTTGGGGACTGCAGTCCCAGAGAATTAAAGTCATGGCACTGAAAGTGTTAGGTTAATTTATGTGTGTCACGACTGGAAAAACAAGAGAACCTCATAGACTCAAATTAGAAGAGGGTCACTCACACTAACACTCTCAATTAAAATATATATAAATATTCAAAACTCAAAAAAACTACAGAGACCAAATCTCTGTCTTTGAACACACAGGGCCCCCAAGTTATCAGGAAGAGCCATATTTAATGCTTACATATGCAAGACGTGGTGAGGATTTAAAGTCAATGATCAAAATGCTAATTTTTAAAGAACTATAACAGAGGGTAAATTAGGAACACCGTGTCCCATAAAGTTTGTTTCCGAAGATGCATAAATCTCTGGTTGGGCTCTCAAATACTTAGTTTAGTTATGTGAAATTCCCATTAAAATGTTTTATGTTTTCAGCTCACTTAATAGCTTGATTTTTCTAGTAGTTTGTTTATGCCTAGCTTCCATGAATACAGAGAAAATCATGCTTTAAATAAAAATGAAATACAAGAAAAATGGCATTTGAAAGAATGGAAATCAAATTAAAATCTAAATTGCAAATCATCTAACATGTATAAGAAAGCTAAATTAGAACTCCAAGAAATGCTGAAAGGGAATATATTTTTAAGGGCCATAAAACAAATGATAATATTAATTGCAATGAGAAGGCTTATTTAAATGAAAAGCCCAAAACTAAGAATTTCATAAGCAATGTTCCTAATTTATATGCTTGACATGCTAGCATTTGTTTCTTTCTTTTACATAGCTAACCAATTAGAGTATATTTCTAAGGAACCAATTTTTTTATTTGCTGGCAATTATTTGTTATCTTAGCTATAATTCTGCAGCTTTTCAAGCAACAAATGAATGTCTTACATCTGGAGAAGAAAACACAAAAAAGTGACGTTATGATGTTTGAATACATGCAATTACTGGTATGTTACATTCTAATTAACATAATTAGCTTTGAAACAGTTCTCACAATAACTGTCAACACTTGTGTCAATTTAGTGGCAGTTAATGACATGTGTAACAAAGATCTAATTTTTTCCCCACTGAAAAATAAAAAAAAACCTTTCCAAAAAAGAAAAGACATGTAGCCTCACCAAATATTTAAGACTCTTTTTAATCAATAAAGTTCTCCTTTAGCAGGTCTAGAAGGCAGTCTGTGGCTCACCCAGGAGTCTGAAAATTGGGACATGGGCACCCCAGTGGTGCACAGTACAATCAACTGGGGTTCAGGAAAAAATACTGGAACTTCAGTTTCCATGTTTTACATCGCTTTTTTGCTTTTAGACCATTTCATAAATTGATATTTAGGCTTCTACTCAGCTGACATACACCAGTACTCATGGCTAAAATACTCTCTTATAGGTTGGCAAACAGCCATTGTCTCAAATGCTCCAGGTATTTCCTGTCTTCCCCCCCCCCAACCTACTACTCTAGGACTCCCTAACCCTCCCCATGATGTGGCAACTAAATGGTTAACACCTGGCAAACCTCCAGGTTCTGTTGAAATCCTACAGTAAGTGTCCTCTCTAATGGTCTCCTAGTGGAGATTCACAGGCCTGTTAAAATATTTTTACCATCACCCCTAAGTACGTGAAAATCACTTTAAAATACATTCACGTGTTAGGGAGGCACACTCAAAACAATGTTTTATTGATGAGGTGAACCTGACAAAATGGTAGAGGCCCAATAGCCATCCTCTAATTTTCTTATAACTGGGCAAATAGTAGCAAAATTTGGCAAGGACAGAAAAAGATAACAATATTAATGTTTTCAGTAAAACAGATGTTAGTATTCTAAAGCTCCAAGTATTCAGGCACTGTGGTAAGTGTTATACAGAAATGTCAATTCAAGAGAAAGCAGACTTCTGTACAAAAGACTTCGATACACTCATGAAGACCAGGATTCTGGTAAGTCTTTCGTGTAACACAACGAGAGGAATGAAAAGAAAGGAGTTAGGTTTCCTTTTTCTGGTCACCTTTTTATTTTGTTAATGGCATCATCCCTTAAAGTTTACTCATGTTGAAAATGTTACATTTATCCTTTTCCCATAACTTCTGATTTCAAACAAGCTCCAGGCCTGACAAATTATCCTATAGAAAACATAGACCTGCAGTTATCTGAAAATAATCAGAGAAGCTTATCTTTCCAAGGCCAGCTTCATCAATTCTGCAAAACCATAAACTTCACATATGCATTTAATAAAATTTAAATTCCCTAGTTTAATTAATGCATCAGATCCTCTCATCCAAGATGACAATAATAGTTAGCATTTACTGTGCTTTTCTTATGTGTTCCAAGTGGATATCCTTACTTGTATGAGCTCACTTGATTCCAGCAACAACTACATACAACAGGAACTACCAGCAGCCCCATTTTTCAGAGGCAGGGGAAAGTTATGTTCCGTCATCAAGGTCATGCATCTAGTGAGTGGTTAAGTCGAGATTCCCACCCAGGCAACCAGGCTCTGGAGCCCATGCTCTTAAACATTACTCTAAACTGCCTACAATAATTAAATTCTAAATCAAGGGCTTGTAAAAATGATCACAATTTAAATAAGGGCCACTGCAGAGCACAATCTCTCTGGCCAAAGGGAAAGGGATGACCTGAGGTCTATCTGTTACATCCATAAAATTCTCTAATTCCAGCATTCATTTTCAAAACTAAGGCTCTCAAAGGTCAATTATAACGTAGAGAGGTGCTATGGGCACAACAAAATATAAGCCCATGGTATTTCACTTAATGTCATTTCAAAGAGCTCAGTGAAATATTCTGGATTCACATCTTCAACAGCTACAGCTCATTTTCCTGGGCTCTTCAGGCAATCAAACCATTTGCAGATGAAGAGGAAAGGAGGAGAAGGCAAGCATGGAGACCCTTTTCGCCCTATATGATATAGTCATATAATAAATGCCTTAGTTCAGATATGCACAATGCCAAGGAGGGTCATATAACCTGGATTAGGAGAGGGCAGGTAAAGAGGTCAGGGAAGAAGCAGTGCATGAGGCTAGACAGCATTGGCCAGGCAAAAACAGGAGAGTTGCATAGCTTTCCCAGAAACTGGCAGGCCAAGTCACATTCTGCTTCTATGAATTCTGATGACTGCAACCTTCCAACATGTAATCTTCTGTTTTGCTGTCTGATTTCTGAGAATTCCTCTCTCAACCAGTTTATAAGCAACTTAAAAGCAAGACCATGTGTTATGTCTTTTCTGTATGTTTTAATACGAGTTGAATAATAGGGACTCCATTAACAGTCAACTAACTGATGCAGAATCCAACATCAGGTTGAAGCTTCAGGTGCCAACACACCAGGAGTAAGTGAAATTACTCATACTTCTCATTACACTATCTATGAAAGTGTATCTAGGAAAACAATGTAGGGAAGACATTGAAGCTACTTTCCCAGAGCCACAATAACCAAGAATTTCCTAAGCCGCTGTGAAGTACAATGATGATTTTTCATTTTTCCCAGGACAGGAAATGCTACATCACAATACCTACCTTTCCCCTTACAACCACTATCTAACTACTGTGGGTTTTTTGGTTTCTCCTGAGCTACAGAGTCCTTTTAAGATTAGGACAGCAAACAGGCAGAGCCTGTTATTTCACCACTGGTGGAAAAGGACACCAGAAAGGACAAACTGTGTCACTCCAGCAGTCCACTGGAACGGGACCTGTCCACTACCACACCAGCAGGCGCTTCCTTAACAGTGGCCGTGACTGCTTTGCCGCCTTTATCCCAATCATTTCCTCAGACACAGAACCCAATAAAGTCCTGACAGCCAAACCATTTACCTAGTCTGGGCACCAGGAAACAGCACACCAGGAGCCTCAGAAAACAACAGAAACTTAGAATTAAGACTTTCTTAGTATTCATTCATAAACTACCATTTTCTAAGTGCTAACTACATAGCAAGCACTGTCCTTGGTGCTAATGACACAGTGAGGATTGACAGCTGAGGTGCAAGCATGTACCACCCTGTGGACCATCTTTATGCTTGGGGGCCACCTCTTAAATAGGTATGCCAATTGGGTAAACAGGTAATAAATGAAATCTGTGCTTTAACCCACAGAGATGTGTGTACATAAATGTATGGTATTGCTGTCATAAATTTGTTTTGCTTCCCTCTGTGATGGTAATCAACTAAAAGGGAGCATGCATCTCCATTCCTGAAAGCCCACAGAATATGTGCAAGCTTTTTATTATTTGTCACTTCAGTTACTGGCGAATGCCTTTGATAACGAGACGTCCACACTTGACTGGTCAGCCCAGGCACACCCACACGGAGACCTGCTCTAGCAGGTGCCCATCCTTTCCAGGAAGGACAACACATACATCAGGTAATAAGTATTTTTTAATCTCTGCAAAATGCAAAGAAAGTTTTAAGTGAATGTTCTGAGTGGAATTTATTTTAGAAAATGAATACAAAAATATGTAGTTTTTCATTCACTCAACACCCTTTGTGTGTCTGCTAATCATCCTCTGGCACCTAAACATGCTTAGAGCAAGAATGCACATTTAGAGCATCTCTTCACAGAGGCAGGCGTTGGATTATTGTGAGGATTTTAGAGTTCGTTTTTAAGTTGATCTCTGATTTACAGACTCACGTTAAACCAGCTACTGTGGATAGGCCCAGGTGAGCCTATAATGAGATTTATCTTCATGGATTAGGCCTGACCTATAATAATCTGCTCAGGGCTCCCTATTGCTATTTCAGCACTGAGTTATGAAAATTCATCCCTTCACTATAAACAGAACCTAGCTCAGAGGGTAATAACTACGAGATGTATTACTCCTGGAATACAAGCACTCCTGAGACTCTGATTATAATGTCCACAGCTGAAGGCACTATTTCACAATTGAGATTACTGCTTTCCAGATGAAAAAAAATTCTGAACTGTGGAATAATGCCTTCAGCTACACACACTGTAATCACACTCAGCGGTTCCTGGATCCCAAGAGCAATACAGGTTACCAACAGTTGGTTTGGTGAGCTAATTTAGGGAACAGAAGGGAGACGTTATGGGAGGAAGCACAGATAGCCTAATTTCATATTTGCTTTATCTGCTGGCTTTAGCGTAAGAGTTCCACATGTCAAATAACCATATCAACTTCACTAAAGCATAAATTTAAAAGTATAATTATTTTTTAAACAAACCAGCAAAGTTTTTTTTAAAGAAGACAATACTGACTGCTGACCAGAGTGAAATAAGATGTATTTTCCCAATATATAGTAGTATAAATTCGTACAGCATTCCCAGAAACAGTTTATCAAAAGCTATGGAGAACTTTAACAATGCTCATATTCTTTGCCCCAATAATCCCACTCCAAGAATCTACCTGAACAATTAGAGGTACATAAGGACTTACTAAAAATCCACTCATCACTGTTATTTGCAATAGAAAAAACTTGGAAATAAACTAAAAGCGGAAACCATTTAATAAATTATGATAAATCCATACGTTGGAATATTATGCAGCCCTTAAATTGAGTTATAATGGCGATAGAGAAATGCTAATTTATAGATGTGTTCTACAACTTTTGTTAAGCAATTTATCCAAGGGCATTCAAATTGTTCCTTCATCAATATTTAACAGATACTCTCTCGGAGTTGACTAATTGGACTTCGGATCAGGTTTTTATTTTTGAGTTATAAGGCTAATGAAGTATTGATATAATATTAAATGACTGCAAATAAAGTCTGCACCCTAAATAAATGCTGACATTATGTCTCTAGGTTTGAAATGAGTTAAAAAGGAAAAATACACTGTTGCATACATTTAGTAAATTTTCCCTGACTCCTTATAATGCATTTTTGCAAATAGAAAAGATGAATATTCATCAAGGCTCTTGGAATATATTACAGTTTAAACAGTTTGGTTTTAATATTTATAGTACATCATGAAATATAATTTTTTCATTAGGAGAAATGGATATGATGTCAAAAGACAGACAGTGAAGGAACATACAATTATACTACTTAACCTACTATTTAAAAGTTGAAAAACAGTATTTGAAAGCACCATATTGCTTCAAAAAGTTAGGTATTCTAGAAAGATATCTTCCAGTTTGTTCAGCTAGTAAATTTTGAGTAAAGATGAGGAAGGAAAAAAGCTAATATACCATTGTGCAAGGTAAAGACAAAAACTGCTACCTCAAATCAAATGATCTAAGAAAAAGTGCTTGTTTTCCTCTCTTCTGATAAACCATGCCAGCTTAGCCTAGCTCACAAGCTCCAAGAAACATTTTTCCTACCAACCCCAAGAACACTGATGACATTTCTTGAGTGACTCTGCAAAGTACTCCACAAGACTTCTCTCATTTAATCCTCACAATAACCTTTTGAGGTTTATTACAATCATTAGTTCCATTTCACAAAGGAAGAAACAAAGGCTCACACAGTTAGTCTTGAGACTAATAAATGGCAAAACCTGGAGTTGATCTCGGGCAGCCCAGAGTAGCTCTTAACTACTCTGTTTTTTCCCTTCATTCTCATTTTTCAGTAGAAAAATTACAGTCTCATTCCTGAATATGGTTCCCATAGTTCATTTCTCTGTGGCTTAAAGAATAGCTTCTTGGTTAGGCTACATCATATAAACCAAAACAAAAAAATTATCATAGATTAAAAATAAATATGCAAGAGTTAGTTCTAGGGCACTGAAAATGTATGGAAAAGGAAATATACATTTATGCACTCATCAAGTTCAGTGAGCACCTACTGTGTGCCACGCACCGGGGAAATGGCTAAGAAAACAGAATTATCTCCACCTTCACGAAACATACATTAGAGTAGTAAGAGACATATAACAAAATAAATGATGTAGTACATTGGACGGTGATAAAGCTATGGAGAAAAATGAATGAATGAGACGTGTGGCAAATAGTGAACAGTTTGAAACAGGATGGGCAAGGAAGACCTCAGTGAGGAAGAATGTGAACGGGACCTTCGCACAAACAAAACAGATGGGGCACATGATCTAGATCTAAGAGAAAATTGGAGAGAAATACTGGAAACTAATTTTCATGGTGCTTCTGCTGTGCATCTATTACTCCAAAGTACAAAAGTAGCGAATATTTTTTATGATGGCCACATATACCGTTTCTAAACTTCAGTCAAGGCTTACTGCCTTATTTTCCTACAAAGAAATAAGTTACCACTGGGCCTGCTTTTGCCTCCTGAAATTTCCATCTTTCTTGCCAGAAAGCAGCATCTGTATAAATCCCTCTGCTTTTGACGACTATGACTTCTTTGATAAACTACCCCTGTGTGTGGGGAGGGACAGAAAGATGGAGGAAGCAAATGGGAAAATGAGTTTTCCCCTCTTCAGATTAATGTATATGAAGTATACATCTGACACTTCATCAGCACTCCCGGCTGGTGTCCCAGCAGGCGGACACTGGCTGAGCATGTATTCTGCCAGCTACCAAGCTACTTAGGATGAATTGGCAACATGCCATTTATCTGAAATGCCCAATGTGTCTGGGAGAGGGAACACAACTACATTTAGCATTGCCAAGGAAAACTAGATACTTCAGGCTAGGAATTAATCTCCTCCTTGAGAAGGTAGTTAGCATTACCTTCAAGCTTGCCTATGGCATTTAAATCACCATAGGTCACGCATTTACTAAAATTCATCCCTACCAAACCTCAGGGCCTTCATTTATATCTTACTAACATATTAATACCTCTCAGGTTTGAGGGTCTCTACTTTCCTGAAATGTATGTTGCTGAGATTAAACATGGACTTGCTACATCGAGCACAATGCTGTCATTTGGACGTAAACCACTTTGATTCCTTATTTTTCTAATTCCACCACACTTGAACACACATATCACTTTCAACTTATTCAATGAATCAATAAAGTATTGAAACCAGTGTAACCACATGACTGCTTAAAAGCACACTAATGGAATCGCCTTGAATGTGGACACTGATGATCTTTTCACAATTTTGTCACCATATTTTATGAGCATCTGATGTGGAACTAAACAGGATTTGGCCTATATGGACTTTAAGGCTAACCAGAACTGTAAGATGCACACTGAACAGCAAAACCATAGAGACTTTAGATGGATGGTCTTATTAGGCCACCCGTTATAGCATGCAGAATCACACCATCACTCTCACCTTGCAACTAAAGGAATCTGTCACTTTTCCATGATATTTATTCGTTCCTTCAACATTATTTATTGAATTCCTCCTACGTGCAAGGCATTTTGCTAAAAGCAGTGAGGAGTACAAAGTCAAATCAGGCAAGAATTCTACCCTCAAGGAGCTTGCAGTCTTGCAGGGAGACACTAGGCATAAACACAAAGAACAAAAACAAAGCAGTACCATGATAAATGTTAAGGGGAGGCTGAGGGAAGGATGACTTACAGCTCTAAGACAGGGGTAATGGTGTGGGGAGAGTGGCCAGGAGGAGAGAATCAATCAGAGTGAGGAATGTTCCACTGCACAATGCACCTCCACCAACACCCACTTGTTTGGAAGAAAAGGAAAAGAGAAAGAAAGAAGGAGAAAGAAAGAGTTTTAAAAGGTGTACACTCTCACCTCCTCAGCACCGTTCTCTATCATATCTGTTAACTGTAATTGGCAATGATAATTTAGATATCATCCAATCCAAATTTGGTACAAACATGAAACTGATTTAACTTTAATGTGTCCCTTTGGCTATGTGATTCTACAAAGCGTACCAAAAGCGGCAAAAGTCATTAAGATTTACTTGAGTGACATTTAGAAATAAGTGATACAGCAGAGAAATCTAGACACATCACAGCAGAACAATAAGGAAATCAAGACGGAGCTCTGCCAGGCAGCTGTCCTCTACTGCTCTTAATACAGTAGAAGGTGGGGGACAAATAGTTTTCCACACACTATAGTTAGGAACTAATGAAACCTCTACACGGAAAGACAGAATGATGGTTAAATTTCAAGCCTTCACTATCTAGTAGTAAACGGCTAATCACATTCTGGCGTCTGTGCTCAATTGTACTCACCTTGTAATAACAACAGAATTATTAACATTGCTAACATTTGAGACTTATTATATGCCAGGTACTGTTTTAAGTTTCTCTATATGGTATTTCAGCATTTTCCCCAGTTTTGATCTTAAGCCAACACTATAAACATAAAAACTTACAGGCAGATAGCTATTAAGTAATTCATCAATAAGAATGTCAGCTGACAGATTTTAGGAGGTACTCAGGTTTTCTATTAATAGTTGTCATTGTATACTATTTCCAAATATCTTAGGTCACATGACATGCATTTTTCATCAATGAATAAATCAGTTTCTCTTTCTGGGTATGTGACTACCAGTATTAGGTAACAAGATATATTACTTTGTGCCAGTGTTATTTTAATCAGAGTGATTTACTTAGCAATAAACATACAGGATTACTGTTTAAATGTGAAGAATAATATTGCAGTGGCTAAAAAAGCACTTCTGTCAAAAAAAAAAAAAAAACCACCACACAAGTTGTGAGGTATTTTCCTCTTTCTTTAGAAAACAAATGATCAGAGCAAAACAAGCTTTTAATAAAATCATCCAAAGAGAAAAAGTCACTTTGGACTTGGGGATGGGATGAAGGAAAATATTCTCTACCATCTCTTTAACTGTATCTTTAAAATATAAGTTCCAACATTTTCACGAAAGGAAAAAAAAGATGAATTTTGGCTTAAAAATTATAGTCAATTTTGAAGTCAAAATATCCCAAAAGAAACTTCTTTAGAAGACACTTATTCTATACATTCAGAATCTTAATTATTCTTAAAAGAGAATTGGGGAATTCGAGAGTTGAAAGGGACTTCATAGACTGTATAGTACCTCTTTTCCTCTTGTAGGTGCAGGTGAGGTGACAGAATTTGAGAAACTAAGTAACTTGCCCAAGTTTATACAGCTGTTTAATGGCAAAAATAAGTCTAGAGGCTAAACCTAAATCAAATCTCTTTTCATTATTGTATGACTCCCAAATATCCAACAGAATTTTACTACCAATGCATAAAAATTGTAAGACACCATAACACACTGATTTATATATTATTTGCATCTTCATCAATAAAAGATGTTTAAAATCTATTTCCAGACCATACAACCCTATCACCAATTTGAAAGTAACATGTACAGAGTTATCAGCTGAGCCAAACATTACAGCAAAGAAGGGACCAACTAGGAAAAAAAAAAAATTCTAGTAAGCATCATGTTAAAACCAGAAGTCTACACTGGGGAAAAAAACAGGAATGTGCAAGTCCATGCTAGTAACAAATACACAAATATTTATGCTGTGTGCCAAGTGGTAAATGTGGAGATGGCTGGAGTTGGAAAAATCACCATTTTCAATCACCATAGAAAAGAATGGTTGGCCCAGGCAGGAATCACCAATGGATGCTAAATTTAAGGGAAAATTTTGATGGAAAGCGTATGAGCATGGCCTGAAAGTATCTCCCCAGATTGCTTATGGATTGCAAGAGAGAAAGACCTAACTACAGTGGAGGAATCGGGCAACACCTGGACTAGATGATTAAAGTTAATGTCACAGTGAGCAGCAGACAGACATCATAAGCCTGCAGATCTTACAGCCTGAGAGGGACAGAATATCACCAGTGCTGTGCTCTGGCCTTGTGTGCAAAACTCGACTTTCACCACGGCAAAAGAGCAAACAAACATGACAAATACTCCCTTAAAAAATAATCCATCAAAAAAAATTTTCCCAAAACTTCGATGTCATAAAAGTAAAGAAAGGCTGTTGGAAACATTCCAGATTAAAGGGGACTAAAAGGATGGACAAGTAAATGCAACAAATGACCCTAGATTGGATCCTACAATGAAGCAGGAAAAAATGCTATGAAGGACATTAATGAGTCAACTGATAAAACTGAAATACAGATGGCAGAGTAGAGGATTGTAGCAGTCATAAGTGTACTCAAGTTGATAACTGTGACAAGAAAGGGCTATGGTATACACATAATTTACTCTCAAATAGTTCAATTATACATATCTGTGTATACATACATACACACATATTTACATACAGAGAGAAAAAATTGGACAAGATGTTAATTAGTCAAATCTAGAGAAAGAATAAACTAGTATTCTAAGGTTTTTTGTTGTTGTTGTTGTTTTTTAAAGAAACAGAGTCTTGCTCTGTCACCCGGGCTAGAGTGCAGTGGCCCAATCATAGCTCATTGTAACCTCAATCTCCTTAGCTCAAGCGATCCTTCTGCCTCAGCCTCTCAAGTAACTGAGACTATGGGCTCACCCCATCATGGCCCACAAATTTTTTTTTTTTTTTTGTATAGACAGGAGTCTCGCTAAGTGGCTCAGGCTGGTCTGGAACTCCTGGCCTCAAGCAATCCTCCTACCTGCCACAGAGCTGGGATTACAGGTGTGAGCCACGGCACCCGGCTGTATTTTTCTTACAACTTTTCTGTAAGTCTGAAATTCTTTCCCAATAAAAAGTTAGGGGAAAAAAAGCCTAGAAACATTTTCATTTCTTTTGGGGGAAGGGTAGAGATGTGGCCCAATTAAGTGAACTGTTCCAAATTTGGGGTCGGGGTAGGGAGGTGGAACTAATCACACTGAAAGCAAGAAATTTCACACTGCCAAATCTGTGCTTAATGTTACATGTGAGTACACTTAAATCTAGTTTAAACTCAATAAACTTAAATAGTTCCTAGGGAGGTGGCGAACTAGCGCAACCCCCACCCGCGCGTGTGACACTCACCAGGCTGGCCGTGAGCAAGGGCGCCGACTGGCCCAGGGCCTGGCTGCGCATGCGCACGAGGTTGGACGTCTCCGCCGAGGCTGGCCAGGCCTGTCCCGCCGCCGGGTTTGGAAGGAGGTACCTCCCTGTTGGGGTTAAAGAGAAGAAAATATAAGTGGCAGGCAGTTCCATAGCAAGGGGGGGCTAGAGGGTCTTCCTTGCTATCCTTCTTCTGTATTTTTTTCTGCCATACTTGGTAATAACATTTATTAATAGCAACCAGAGAGAAATTGTTCTAATTAAGTCAGGCACCTCAGTGGCAGGTTCTGACCCTGACTTCCCACATAAACCCAAGTAAACCTCTTCATCCCCTGCCAGTGTGTAGAGCTTCAACAGGGTAGGATGAAGTGTTTTTTTTCTGTCTGCCTATTCCATGGGAATGTGTTGAAGATATATATATGTATATACAAAGCATTCTCAGCATCACAGAAGTAAACATGTTTGTCAACCTTCTTTGAAAAAAATCTTAACATGCAAAGTGATCTAGGAACCAATTAGAAAAGAATTTACAAAGGAGAGGAGACTGTGACCAACAAAAGGAAGTGGAGCTCTTTCAAGGTGAAATGGGGCTGGAGCCTCTTCTCCTCCCCACCCACCGCTTCTCTCTCTGAAGTGCAGGTGACCATCCAACCGTGTCTGTGGGCTACATAATCATATCCATTTGCATAAATCAGGACATCAATGTCAATCTAGGTTCACTGAGCAATTTCCATCAACCTTGAACTCCAATATATACATTTATGCTTTTAAAAGTCAAACAGCTGAACCAATTCACACTATTACTGCCTTGGTACATGGACTTGACTAGTATCAACACACAAGAAATGAGGCTTTTTGACTTCAGGAAAGTTCAGATGGACATGAATAATCACACAGTAATGAAGGTCCCTAAAAGCAGAGACATGTTTGATTTTTATCTGCTTTGCCCCAATACTAGCACAATGATGGGCCATAATAGGTGCTCAATAAATATTTATTAAATGGAGGAAGAATATGTGGGCATTTCCTTCCCAGAAAAAACATAGAGACAATGAAAAGACAGCAGGCAACTCATAGAATCATTCAAGGGCCATGTGTGTGGAGACTTCAGCTTATTCCTCTCCAGAATAATAAGGAATTACAGCGTGCATAGCTGGTGGCCCTGCAGCAGAGCTAGCATCTGTTTCTTGTTCTACCCTCAGGCATGCACCTCCCAAGCACACCACACTGGTTAATAACTACTACAGTACATTAACTAGTTTACCATGACTGTGCATGCTAACTACTAGCACTACCCAAAGCACAGGAGCTGGGGGCATCTCCCTTCAATTGTCCATATTAACAGGTCCATTGCTTTATTTAATTCAAGTGCTTTCAGAAATTGATATTTTAGTTGCAGAGGAAAATATAGCTTCTTATTCTGCCAAAAGTGCTCTTTCACTCTATTATGTAGTGAAAGCACAGACCCTGAAGATAAACTAGATCTGCTTTTGAGATCTTGCCCTGTAGCTGAATGACATTGGGGAAGTTAGTCAACCTCTCTTGGCCTTGGTTTTTCCATCTCTAAAATAGGAATGGACAGAATTGACTATGTAATTTACTGAGGAGATTAAAGGATTTTATAAATAAAACACTCAGTAAATGTTAGCTGTTTAACCATAACAGCAGAATTAAAAAGCTTCTTTTTTACTTGGGATGAGTTTCTTTCCATACAGAAGAAGAAAACACAAATACATGCAAAGGAACAAAAATCACCTATGATCAAACCTGAGAAAACCACTATCAATACTTTACTGATTTTCCTCCAGAGTTTCTTTCTACATATTTTCTTGCAAAAACGGAATTATGCTGATTTTTGTCACCTGCTGCTCTCAGCCAACCCCACATAATAGATTATGACCTTTTCCAAGCAAGTAAATATAGCAAATGTCAATTAACTGAAACAAACTCTACCACTGAAAATTCAAATGTAATTACCCTCTGTGGTTCTGATCACCACCTCAAAAACATTCAGACATATTTTTGTACAAGGAATGTTACATTTAAAGTCTGGAATTTTAATTTTTTCCTTGCCTAGTTCTGAAATGCAAACTAAAAGGTGAACTAAGAGGGGCTTTGAGAAATCAACCCCCTTTAGGCCCAAATGCAGGAGATGAATGAGGAAGGGCAGGAATACTGTAGACAGCATTTAGGATTGCAGCATTAGTATTATATACATAAATGGTTTAACATACAAATAATTCACTATTTGAAGGACATTACTTGTTAAAAATATACCAACCTCCAGTAATCTGGACCCATAGATTTCTTTTTTTCTCCCCATCTCTTTTCCTATATTTTATGTTTTGTATTTTCTTTGTTCATGTTTTGGAAAGAGGCATGATAGGAAGTACAGAAGCTACATGATGGTTTATATGATGGGGAGAATCTACTCTGGTCTCACTGCTGTTCCACCCCAGGTGCTTTATTTTAAAGAAAATAAGGGTAGATACGAAAACACTTGAAAAATTTAATAATGGAAAAAGGTAAAGGCCAAGTATTTTGTCCACTGAAAAATTGTCAGTCCTTTTTTCCCTTAGTAGAAAATAATTATTAGACAGTCTCCCTATAATCTCATAATGTGAGCAAATAAGTTATTTCTATAACTCTAGTACCTTGCATACGGCCTGTCACTTAGTAAATGTTCAATAAATGTTTGTTGACTGAAATGCAATTAAACTATGTTATTTGAACAATACTTGTTCAAATCTAAACAGGAAGACTACCACTGAACAGATCACTTCCTTTAATTCCATTTGTAAGTATAACATGATAGCTAAAATACATTGAGGCCTTATTATATGCCAGGCACTGCACAATCTTAACAACTCTATGGGGTAGATATTATCATCTCCACTTTAAACCCGGAGAGGTACATAAGCTAGGCAAGGGCACACAGCTAAATAAGTGGTCAAAACCAGGATTCTGACTTCAAAGCCCAATCTACCACAGAAAAATATTAAACATATATGCTTAGTTAAAGAAAAAAGTTATCTTTTTGTTAGATAGTATGATTCTATATTTATAAGAATATATATTATATATAGACAAAAATCATCTGAAGAGATGGGAACAAAGTGATTAAAACCACACAGGTTTGGAATCAGACAAACATGAGTTTGCAATCCACTTCTTACTGGTCCAGGCCTCAATAGTCCCATCTCTAAGATGGGGACAGTACCTTACAAGAAGGCAACTAAGGTTAAATATGACACCTAAATCTCTCCATCTAGGACATAGAAAGCAGTGAACCGACTCTCAACATTCATGTTATCATAAGACCTGCATCATCCACCACTGCCATAGCAACAGAATAAAACATGGTAATTAGCTTCTTAGGCTGGGCCACAAAAGAAATAAAGAAAAATACTAAATAATACTAAAATAATTAATATTTCTTCTTAGAAGTGACAAACAGCAAATTCAGAATTATAGCAATCTCTGGCAGAGAAAATGGGGGATGTTGGACCTGTAATACTTTATTATTTTAAAGACTACCTGCAAGGAATGATAGGGTCTGCTATTATAATGCAACTTAAAAGTTTAAGTGAAGAATTAAGCTTTTGACTTATGGCTTTAATAAACTTAGCACTAAATCTTTAAAATGTATCTGAAGACTATAACAAATATTAAATTTTGACAAAGCTGGCTGGTAGGTATATGGGGTTGTAGTAAATACTTCTCTATTATTTCTATCTATAAATGATATTTTGTAATAGTGCTTTTAATGATTCTTAGCAAAAAAAAAAAATGTGTTCTGCATTCTAACATGGCAAACTAGCCAGGAGCACATTCCTTCCACTCCTCAAAACAGCAGCTCCTAAGGCCCAGGGTAGGGGTCCCCTGCGGTCTGGCAGATGGTGGGGACACACCAAGGGTCCTGGGCGGGGATGCAGGGAGCCAGGGGAATGGGAGCAAAGAAAAACCATGAGGACCATCATCTCAGCATCAAAGTCACAGCAATCGTTACTGGGAGAGGGTCTCCCTGCCAGCAGGAGGGAGGAACGAAAGCAGGAACAGGTTCCTGAATAAATCCTCGGTGCAAGAAATTCACATGCTAGCATCCTGGCTCAATGAGACCAGGCACAGTTCAGCGTCAAGTCAAACTGTGGACAGAAGACAGAACCAGTGCTGGGAAGCCCAAAGAAGGGGAACCAGAACCACACCCCTTTTCTCCATACACTCCAAGCCGTACTTTGAATACTTCAGTTGTTAAATCTCACAGGGCACTTAAAGGTAAGCAGAAGACCACTGGTAACAAGAGATGCATGCCATCTTGTCCTCTGAAATCACTCAATTTAACACTATTGCATACATTTGTTGCTATCTCATGTGTAAATCCAATCTTGGTCACAAGATCAAAGGTATCCCCTTCAATTCCTCAGTTAGCTCAACAGCCTAACCCAAAAGACGACCCCTTGATGTTCACTAACTGATCCAGCCTTAGCCCATATTCTTACCTTACACCCTTCTTCAAACTCAACAGGATGTAAAGATCCTTGGGTAATGGCAAAAATTAATCACTTCAGTTGTGGTTGACTTTAACGTCAGACTACCGAGTTCCGATTCTGCACTCCAAAACTGATCCCATCACTTACCATCATGAACTTCTCTTCAAACCTCAGGTTCCTCAGCTGTAAATTAGAGGTAAACTTACAAGGTTGTTGTAAAACCTAAATCATAGAATGAACACTTAAATGTAAGCTTAAAAAAAATACAAAGAGGCCGGGCGCGGTGGCTCACGCCTGTAATCCTAGCACTCTGGGAGGCCGAGGCGGGCGGATTGCTCAAGGTCAGGAGTTCGAAACCAGCCTGAGCAAGAGCGAGACCCCGTCTCTACTTAAAATAGAAAGAAATTAATT
>CAUYRT010027130.1:0-16139 GCA_963574885.1 Lepilemur ruficaudatus | reverse complement strand
TTCCTGGGATTGTTGGAGAAGCCTTTGAGGAATTATATTTCTTTTTTTTTTCTTTTTTTGAGGCAGAGTCTCACTCTGTTGCCCGGGCTGTAGAGTGCCATGGCATCAGCCTAGCTCACAGCAACCTCAAACTCCTGGCCTAAAGCGATCCTTCTGCCTCAGCCTCCCGAGTAGCTGGGACTACAGGCATGTGCCACCATGCCCGGCTAATTTTTTACATATATTTTTAGTTGGCCAATTAATTTCTTTCTATTTTTAGTAGAGACAGGGTCTCACTCTTGCTCAGGCTGGTTTCGAGCTCCTGACCTTGAACAATCCACCCGCCTCGGCCTCCCAGAGTGCTAGGATTACAGACGTGAGCCACCGCACCCGGCCTGGATGGACTTTTTTTTAATAGTTTATGTATCCAGAGATGACTAGTATTTATGGCTACAATGAGACATGTTCAACATCAATTATATCCCTATTTTGCATTTTTATAAATGCAAGCACTGAGAAAAATTATTCATATAAATAAGTAAATAGTAGGCCGGGCGCGGTGGCTCACGCCTGTAATCCTAGCACTCTGGGAGGCCAAGGCGGGTGGATAGCTCAAGGTCAGGAGTTCAAGACCCGCCTGAGTAAGAGCGAGATCCCGTCTCTACTATAAAATAGAAAGAAATTAATTGGACAACTAAAAATATATGTAAAAAAAAAATTAGCCGGGCATAGTGGCGCATGCCTGTAGTCCCAGCTACTCGGGAGGCTGAGGCAGGAGGATCGCCTGAGCCCAGGAGTTTGAGGTTGCTGTGAGCTAGGCTGGCACCACGGCACTCTAGCTCGGGCAACAGAGTAAGACTCTGTCTCAAAAAAAAAAAAAAGGTCCATCCAACTTATTAAGTGAATATGGTTTAATAATTAATTTTTAAAATCTGTAATAAATTTATGTTGTTTTGATCAATTGGGTATTAATTAATATAATGATAACTTAATCTAGAAGAATCATTATTTAACACTTAGAGCCTTTTGGTCACAGAAAATTAAACATTTATTTTAATTTTAAATATATCTATGTGTATACTTGTGTACATGTACATAGATGTACACACATACATATTTTTATTTCAGAAAAGTATAATAAGATGATTAATAAAAGGTTTTCAAACCTAAAATTATATTATATTAGCATAACATTTTGTGGGGGAGGTGAAATGGAATTATGACTTCTAGGAGAAAAAGGAAAAATGCAATATATCCAGCTGTTAAAGAAGAGCTTGTTCAGGTCTTTTAAAAAATTGATAATGCTGGATATTAAATTACTACAGAATTGAGGACCCATTGGATACATTTGATAAAATGATGTACATTTTATTTTAAAATGTCAATTTTAATATGTTGGAAATTATATCCTGTGATGGAAATCTATTCTCTCCATTATGGTAACTGAGCGAGATATGGCTACCCAACTAGGGACTAAATTTCCTAGTCTCCCTTGAAACTAGATGTTGAGAGACAAAAGAAATTTTTATCTAAGGAATGCAAGCCCATTTAAATTATTGGGCCCAGAGAGGCATTGGAATGTGACAGCAGTCACATCTCACTCCCCCATTGAACTAAGTAATCGCCTTTCCAGGCCACTTGCTATATGAGCTCTAGACTGACTGATGCCGAGTAGCTATAAATTAACCTAACAATGCCATATACTGGACACCATAACTCATATCCTATAGCTCAACAGTGTATACCCAATCACTAATCAATGTTATTTCTGTAAACCAATGAGAATTCCTATCAAGCAACTTTGTAACAGCCCACTCCTTGTTCCCTTTTACCTTTAAAAACCTGCTTGTAACAAAGGCCAAACAGAGCACTTCCCAGTGTTTCCCCAGCTGCAGTCCTCAACCTTGACCCAAATAAACTCTCTACCTATATTCGTTTTGCCTCAGTTTCTTTCTTTAGGTTTAGAATGTGACCATAGGACTTAGTTCTCATCAGTGGAATTTGAGCAGAAGCAATGAGTACAAGTCTATTGCTTAAGAGACATTTCCTGGCCCTGGACGATCCTTCCTTCTGTTGTCCCACTGGCTGGAATAGAAATGACTCCAGTGACCTTGGAAGTCTCATATTAAAGATGGCAGATCTGTCCTAAGCCTGGATCCCTGTCTGACTATGTAGAGACCCGGAATCCTCAGGTCAGAATATGACATGAGACAAATAGACTTCTTTGTTTTTGTTTTTAGTTTTGTGAAATCTTTTTTTTTTTTTTTTTTTTTTTTTTTTTAGAAAGTGTGTCACTCTGCAGACCAGGCTAGAGTGAGTGCCATGGTGTCAGCTAGCTCACAGCAACCTCAAACTCCTGGGCTAAAGCGATCCTACTGCCTCAGCCTCCCGAATGGCTGGGACTACAGGCATGTGCCACCATGCCCGGCTAATTTTTTCTATATATTTTTAGTTGGCCAATTAATTTCTTTCTATTTTAAGTAGAGACGGGGTCTCACTCTTGCTCAGGCTGATTTCGAACTCCTGACCTTGAGCGATCCGCCCGCCTCGGCGAGTTTTGTGAAATCTTAATTACATAAATTCTTCAAAGCATATTTATATTACAAACAAGGAATTTGCAGTTCATTGTTGTAGCCTGACATAAGAGAACTACCCATTAGGAATCTATGCACAATGTGATTGCAAATACGTATAGTACTTTTAAAAAGCCTACAAGGAGGATTTTACAGAAGGAAAATTAGCTAGGGTCTTTGTTAAACCAATTAGACAATCAAAATATTAAAACTGTGTTAGCTAGTAATATACTTATACTTTAAAAAACTCCTAGTTTCCTTTTAAGAATATTCCAGTTATATTTATACGGTTACAGTTGATGAAGCTGTTCATGATAGTTCCAATAGATTATCCTTCAGTTTATTTGTTTGGGGAAAGATCAGCATGGTAACAAAAATTAATAAAGAAATTTTCACCACAGTAGTTTTCTAGTTACACTATCACAGCTTCACAAATGGATTGACCCCATGAATCCACTGGCTGAAAGACAGCTGCATGTCAAATAGTGAGAACACTGGTGGAGACAAGGTTGAGTACTGCATAAGTAAATCAGAAATGATGGGTAGGGTTGAGAAACAGATATGAGCATATTTTATATAGCACTAGAAAACTGTCCCTACATTCAGCTCTCATTCCTGTTCCTGCAAGGTAATGAAGCTGGGAATCACGACTGTTCAGTTTAACGTGTTATGTGAATTAGTAAAACAACCTTTCAATACAAAAGAGTGAGATTTCATCAGCTCTTTGATTAGAACACCCTAAAGGTTGGACACTTCTTTGTGGTTCTCAAGCCGTTATAGCTATCCAGTTAAAGCATGTGCAAAACAGAGGACTCTTCTGTTCACAGTAAATGAGGTAAAATAGAGTTCTGTCTTCAGGGATTAGGAAGTTCATGAGATATGAACTGTTTTAGTCTCTCTAGGTATTGTGCATAAAGCTCTCTGTCATAATGCCCAGTCCCAACCCAAAGGGGCTCCACAGCACAGGGACAGCGCTCCTACATCACTAGGCCATGGGAGAAATCAATGACCGCACCCTCTGTATAGCGAATGACCAACACAGAAGAGGTGACTTTCGATATCTTGTCAATGCTGGGGAAAGCATCAAAGCAGTATGTTTTCCTGGTATCCCGAAAAGGCACAGGCAAGCCAGACATCAGGGGGAACAGAGAATTACCGTTGCACACTCATATCGCAAGACCAAGTCTACCGTGGGGACAGTCCCAGTGCTCTGACCATAGAGGATAATGTTCTCAGGACTTACGCTATACCGGATGCGCACCGCCTGCCATGGGACGCCTCAGAAGGCTTGCCTAAGCTGACGATGTAGCCTGAGTAGTCACAGGAGAAGATACTACAGTTGATGTGCCAGCAAAGGCCGATATAGACGCTGCACTTCTGGCCCATGTCAACTGCGTTGCTGCGCTAGAAGAGCAGCTTGTACCGGCTGAAGGGAGCCTGTTGTCCCCCCGCCGTGCGCGAGAAGACCTTGACAGCATGGAGCTTGCACTGCAAGTACTGCTGTCCACTTGCGCTAGCTGAGGTGCAGCCTGCATGTGCAGGGTCTGGGAAAATCGGCTGGGGCACTAGCACCGTGTAGGTGGGCTCAGGTGGCAGGAAGGCCAGCTTGGCAGTGATGTGGGGGCAGGCGGGGCAGCAGAAGAGCCAGCACAGCTCACTTAGAGAGAAGCCATTCATCCTGAGGCCTGGCTCAGACATCTGGGCAGCCAGGTGTTCACTGACCCGAGGGAATGGCTGGATGGCCCTAGGAGGAGGGAAGATGGGTGCAGAGCAAGTCAGTGCAAAGGGTGCCTCCTTTTTGTTTTTTAGGCCTCCTAAATTTTAAGGAGCCTCTTCCTTAACTAATACAAGAATTGATACCATGAAAGTGGAACAATGCTACATGTAACAAAAACCTAAATTTTGCAGTATTTGCTTAATGATCAAGCAGTGAATGATGAAGAAATATTAATAGTTTGAGCCATAAATCTGGGCATCTCAAGACAACTGTTACCTATGTTAATTTGGAAGGCAGAGCATGTGCCTATCAAGCCAGTAGCTCTCAGGCAACAGCCAGAATGCTAACTTGCAGTGGTTTAGCAAAGTATTACAAGAAAGAGATGAGGTCAGGCCGGCATTGGTCAGTCTGCAAACAGAGGTGAAAAGGAATAGAGAGAATCTTTATATTAAAAGCCTCACAGATTGGAAAATCTAATTGTTTCTGGACTCAAGAGATAAGTCTTTTATTCAAAGTTTATTCTGAGACTCATTAAAACCTCCACATCAAACAGAAAGACAAACAATGGATCCAGCACTGAGACAAGGATCAGATCATGGTCATCACTCTTCCCCCTACAGAGCCTACTGTTTCAGATGGCGTCAAGTTAGCTGTTATTAATAAGAGATGAGAGTCATGGAGACAATAAGGAAGCAAAGAGTAAAGCAGGTCTGAGAATTATGTCCAGAAAACTACTTTGATTGTGGATACTGGCATATGAAAGTGACTGGAAGCAAACTAAATAGACACCTACTTTCATATTTCAATCCTAAGACATGCTTTTTTTTTTTTTTATATTTTAGCATTCTAGAAATCAAGAGTATTTTACAATTGATAGTGAATTACAATCCCTGTTTGTCAAGCATCTATCTTGATGTATTTGTTGAAACATGCAGGAATTTAGCCATGCAATTCATATTGCCATTACTTGACTTGTATGTAGTATTGATACAACACATGTTAAGTTCAGCCACCATTTAAAATGTTTTTAAAAATATTACACCATTATTTGGCATTAAAATGAAAACTTATTGTATTTGCAAAAAGGCATGGCATGAATTTTATATTAGCAAAGGTTCACATTTTTCTGGTAAGATCAAAAAAATGTCAGCATCAAAACTTGCAAAGTATCCACACTGGCTGGGGAATTCCCAGAGACAATAGTGGCGCATTACTAATTCAGCATTACCAACTCTCTAGATGGCACAAAGGATGGATGATAATGTTTGGGAAAACTTGGAACAGCAATAACCAGGTTGTGAAAATCATACAGCTTCCAAGAAGGGTATTTCCCCAATTTCTTCTTTGTATATGATCATGAGGAATGACAGACAAAGATTAACACCCCATAGAACAAAACCAGGCCCTCCGTCAGGACAGTGATCAAGAGAATTCTCCCCATCAACAGAATCAGGGACAGTGAGATAGTCTAGTCAAGGAATTTCATCTACTGTCAGGGCTGGGAGGCTTTGCATTACCTGCTAAGTGGGCTTAATAATCACTATGAACCAGTGACTATTAGTGCTTCTAATTCTGTTTTTGAATGACTTTCATTATGGTTATCCTGTTCCCACGTAACTATCGGATATTGAGGAGGGAGGGGACAAATAACTAGTCTTTTAGTTTGTAGATCTACAGACCATGAGGAGCCACAGTCACTAAAATCCATTCTCCCTTCTTTCATAACAATACGGTTGTAGCTAGGATGTGGCTGCCCAGCCTAGGACTACATTTTCCAGCTTCTCTTGGAGCAAAGCCAGAGTCATGTGACAAAGATTTCTCCAATAGAATGTGAGCAGAAATGATGTAGCAACTTCAGCTTCCCTTGCTTAAGAGAAATGCCATGGCCCTGGGATTTTGCTCTTTCTCTCTGATGGCTGGAATTGTAACGACTAGAGTGATGTTAGAAGCTACATGTCAACAATGAACCAGCCTGAAATTTGAAATCATTATATGAAAAGGAAAGAAACTTCTTTATTTTTTAAACTACTAAATGTTGGGGATCTTCTTGTCACAGCACATAACTCTTCACCATAACTAATACACATAATTTGCAACTGTTTAAACTTAGAAGGAAAAATATTAGATAACTTCCAAATGTGTAGAAAAGGAAATAGTTGGTTTGTTAAAAAAATTCTTTTAAGGGATTCATAAGCAAAAAAGTTAAAGACTCCTGGAATAGTTCATACTCGATAGTCTCTGCTTTTTCACCTTCTACTCACTCACCAACCAATTGTATTCTTGCTCCCTCCCTCTCCAGAAAGAGAAGATACAGGTTCCAAAGAGGTTGCTCTGCCTACAGCAAACTCTAGATATGTCCAATGCCTTCTCTACCCATAGTTCCGTCTAAGAGAACCTATCCCACCTTCAGCTCCTGTTGAGAGAGCTGCTCCATATTTTGTTCCATATGACCCTGCGTGTCCGTCTTCCTTACCACCAATCATGGTCATAGCAGACTTGGCCAGGGTGGGCCCCTGACCAATGAGCAACAGTCAATCCATAGGCAGGCCAGGTGTAGCCTGGCCCCCAAAGCCAAACTGTCTTTATAATATTACCTCTCTTGGGCATATGAACTGGAAAATATGAAACAGATGGCAAAGGAAACTGAAAATGAGCACACATCTAGAAAAAGGCCATGAATTAATGCTGGGACCATTAAGGGTCAAGACAAACTCAGATTATAAACAAGCAGAAACTGTGAATTGGGAGAAACTAAGAGTTAAAAAAGAACTATATAGAAAAGAGAAAAGGAGTAAACCAGAGAGGGCATTTGTGTTTCATGCCACTTATCTTTAAAAACCTTCAACTGCTGGGTGTGGTGGGTCATGCCTGTAATACCAGCCACTCAGGAGACTGAGGCAGGAGGATCATTTGAAGCCAGGAGTTCGAGACCAGCCTGGGCAGCAGAGCAAGACACCATCTCTTTAAGAAATGAAAAAAATTAGCCAGGCATGGTGGCTTGCACCTGTAGTCTCAGCCACTAGGGAGGCTGAAGCAGGAGGATTGCTTGAGCCCAGGAGTTCAAGGCTGCAGTGAGCTGTGATCGTGTCATTGCACTCCAGCCTGAGTGACAGAGCAAGACCCTGTCTCTTAAAAAAAAAAAAAAAACAACTTCAAATACATGGGATTCTGGATAAAATATAGCAAATATCCCTTAAAATGCATAGCTGAGATAAAATAATTAAATCTGGAAGGGGGACAGGACAAAGAGGAAGCTGAAACTAAAGTGGTAAGCTTGTAGTAATGTTTTGGCTGCTGTAAAATAAAAACAAACAACAAGCATGGCAGGGATGAGAGATAAAGGGTCCCTCAGGGAAAGGGTGAACTAAAGGGATGTGATGAGCATACTTGTCCATTAAGCTTGACAATTGTTACCCTCAAGTAGAACCTACATCAGATGGGGAACACAGATTAATAGTGTCTCCAATGTGGCCTTCTGGGAAGCTGGTGCACTTTATAGTTCTGTCTGAATAAATTGAGTCTAGTCCTCATTTTGGAGAGCTTGTCTGAAAGGCAGTCGATCCTGCCTATTTTTGTGTACCACCAGCTGGGGGTCATTTGTCTACCTCATGGAATGATCAAGTGATGGCTATGGGAATGGGGTCAGGGATGATATTTGGAGGTGCTGACAAGTAGTTTATGTGAAAGTTTGTCAGCTAGGTCCCTCCTCTGCTGTTTCTGATAGACTTCTCAGTAAGATAAAGGGCAATGGTGATCAAATTGTGGTCAGAGCTGTCTGGCGGAGGACAACAGACCCAGAAATCAGTTTAATTTAAAGTACACAAGCAAAACAGTTATGGAGAGCCACACCAAGACATTTTTCCTTCCTGAGGAAGCCTCTGGGGGTGGTTCTAAAAGACAAAAGATCTTTAATGTCCCTCCCTCCTCTGTTCATCTTGGCACCAGAGGTGTTCCCTCCCCGGGTGCTAGCATTGTTGTTCTCCCTCCACCTCCACAAAATTGGTGTGGCCCATTCCAGCAGTTATAACTTCACCTTTTCCCAATCATCCATTACTCATATCCAGACCTTTTGTTCACAAGGGTCAGATGCAAGAGGGACAAGGATATTTTTATAAAACTTACAGAGACCCATTATGCTCTCCACTTTGGCCTATGTGAATCATTATAGGGGGACTTGGTGAGGAGTGTACACACCAAGTTGTTATTAATATTATCTTTGTGATGTAGACCATGGCAGTCCAGCAAGAGAATCCAGATGGCTGAAGCAGAATTAAGTTTCAATACCCTATGCTCATTTTAGGCTGAGCTACCACCCAGAGAGGGTATCAACCAGTATGGGTTGGGGTTGCCATTAACGGAAAGAAAGAAGCAGCATGCCTAGAATGGTCAGGAAAGCATTCTGAATTTTCAAAATAGATCTCTATAAACCCTACCCCTTTTGTCCTGATCATTACTCAGGAAATAGCTGAGAAGGGATGTTTTCTTTCTGGGGACAACTGCATTCAATAACCAATTGCCTTCATAAGGTATGTAGACCAGGAGGAAGTAAGGGAAGTAGAGTGAGAAATCTTTTAAAGTTGATTTTTGAGAAGGCTGGTCAAACTTCACAATACCAGATGCCTGTGGATGGTAGGGAGCATGGAAGGTCCATTGAATACCTTGACAATCAGCCCATTGTATATGGGTTTTGCGATAAAAGGGGCATTATTGTCAGCCTGCAAATGGTCTGGGAAGCTGATCACATGACACAGATTAGCTTCAAGGGTCACAGTGATTCGTTTGGACTCAGCTGATTGGAACAGCAGTACAGTAACCTGAAAAAGTGTCAACATGAGTGAGGCCCCACTGACAGGCCCAAGAGAGGATCAAAGGTCCAATATGGTCAATCTTCCAGGAGCAGGTGGAGTCAATGACCTGTGCAATGTGGCCTCCTTCACTGTGAGGTCAACTTTTGACAGGAGACACAGTATGCCATGATAGCCTCTGCATCAGAAACAGAAAGTCTTTTATTTTGTGCCCAGTTTATGAGGGTGGATGTCTTGCCATGTCTGATCCAGGCAGCAATGCTGGTGATCTAGGAACTACAGGCTTGATTAGCAGCTTAATTGGTGTCATCAGAAAATGAGCCTTTCCATGGGCATCTACATGAATGATCCAGAGGATTTGATTAGTAGCTGTGATTTGTATCCACAGTACATAGTTCAAAGAGAGTTGTCCTTGATCTGTCAGGCTATAGTTTTCCATGTGGCCAACCAAACAACTAGCCATTGGCAATAGCTGAGAAGTCAGTAAAAACATTCCAAGGTTCATCAAAGGGAGTATTGGTCAGAACCATGAGGGTGGCCTTGAGTTCTGCCCTCTAAGTGGAGCCACGTTCATTTCTGGTTCTGCATACCTGATGGTGAGGTTGAATAACTGCAGCATTCCAGTGGACACCACTGAGTTTCAGTTGAGTTGAACCATCAGTGAACTAGACCCAGGCATTAGAGGAACTTCTGTGAATCGAGAGTCCCACTGAGTCACTGGCTTTGCTTCAGGCAACAGAGTAGGGGATAATTTATCCCCAGTGGGGATAGCTGTCACTTTTTCATCTAAGTCATCATGCTGCTTGAGCCAGGTCAGCTGCTTTCTTGAATACCATTTCCTTTTGACAAATGAAGCTTATTAGGCCCATCCCACCCTATTAGTCATTGAATCTGAGTTGCCCTGCCCCAAAATGGATCTATAAGGCTGGAGAGTCATAAGGCCTCCATGAGTCAGGTGTTCAGTTTTGACAAGAGCCCAGTATCAAGCTAATAGCTGCTTTTCAAAAGGGCTGTTTCTAGTAGCCGTGTCAGGGAGGCAGCTAGTCCCAAATTCCAAGGGGCATTTCTGTGTGGAAGCTGCCTCCCCTTGCTAAAGACTTCAATCAGTAAAATCATCCATCATGATCATTAAGTTTACAGAACCCTAAATGTAGAGAGTATGCCATAGTTTGCAGAACAGCTTCAAATACAGTGTGTTGGTTTAAGCCCCACTCAAAAGATGCTGATTCAGCCGGTTAACTGATATAAAGACCAAGTAGCATGCCTGAGTGAGGTACACACTGCCTCCAATACCCAAAGGGTCCAATAAGGTGCTAAGCTTCCTTTTAGGAAGGCAAAGAGATAGCAGGTATTCCATGACCACCAGAGGGACTGAATATTATAAATCTGTCCATACAGTCCCAAGAAACTTTGCTTGGTAAGCCAACAAGGCATCATCTGTGTTGTGAAAGCTTTGGACATGGAAGGATAGAGGAACTCATGCTAAATCCTGATTCACCCACTGATGGCAAATGGCAGGGGAGCTTAGCTACCTCTGGGGGAATACTATAAACATATGTTCGACGTCATGCTATGTGAATGTGAACTGATCTTGATCCTCGAGTGTCAGTGAGATGGCACAGAGGTGTTGGTAAAGTCTAAGAGAGCAAAACAAATGTTGTCAGCCTGTGTAATGGATTCTGTTGCAGTCACAATGTCTGGGACAACAAGGGCTACGAAACAACAACAATCAGTCAGCAATAATCTACTCTTAAGCCTTTAATTCCTGTTAGTTTTTTCACTGGCCATACAGAATTGTTGTACTGAGATATTGCATTGCTTTCCAACTCTGATGCCTTTAAGTCCTAAATCAAAGCTGTAATTTCCCTTTCTCTTTCTGGGCTTCTTTAATTTCTGTTGGACCACCAGGCAGCAGACAGGAAAGTGGGTTGAGAAGAAATTTATACTTCCCATGACCATTTCTCTATATGCCACTCTCCCCAATCTTAAAAATCCCCCCAGCACTTATGGGATGGGGACATAACACATTAATTCCTACTGTACATTCAGATGCAGAAGGAACAACCACAGTACATTGAATTGGCCCAATGGACCCCACCCACAAGTTAGATTTCCTTCCCTACTATGAACCCCAGCTAAGCACCATTAGCTAGATCTGAGAGCTTTTGCCTTCCACAGGTCCAGGTAGGATAGTGAGTTGGGCACCTGTTTTCAACAGAGCCATAACAATTTGAATCCCTCACTTTTCCAGAATTCCCCTTGGATGGATGGATATATGGTTTTCAATTCTCTCTGGGGTCAGGAAATCCTTGGCCCCACATCGAGTCATCTTTCTTCTTAAAGTAGCTGAGGTTGGGGTAGAGGAGGAGGGAGGGATCAGGGACGTGGAGGGAGAGAATGGCTCTGAGCTAGTAAATAAAATAGACTTTGCATTTAGGCAGTGTGGCAGCTGCTTATGATGCAACCAAACTAACGATGTTTTTTCCCCTCCACACTTTATATCGGGCATCGAGATCCTTATGGCTAACACCATCAATTTCAGCTTTGGGGACCCCTTCACTAAGTCATAGCCACATGGCTTTCTGGTTGAAGCTATTGGGTTTGCGCCCTCTGGCTGACTTGGGCCTGCCTTGCACAGCAGCAACCTTCTTCGAGAATTGCAATTTAATCCACAGCATCTGCTGCCCCATCATCAAGATAACGTCTTTTATGTTCTCACCTGGTTTCAATATAAAGGGAGTTTTCCAGGGCAGCAGCATTGGCTATAATAATCTACCTCACATTCTCATCCTTCTCCTTCTAGAAAGCCATGTCTCAGTCAGCATCCTATCCTCCTTACTAAAACTACCAAGAACTGTGAAAGATCTGCAATTTTTACACTACTCACAAGCTAACAAGTTAACTCATTATAGTTTCATGGATTCTGGTAGAAAACATGAGATTCCTTGGTCAGAGGTGGACAGTTTGTTTATTAGTATAGAAAGGCCAGTAGCCAGATATCAACATTTTGGTGCCAGTTTCTTGAGCCTCAGTTCTATAGGGGAACTTCTCTGTGCTGGTGCCCTGACAGCCTTGCGTCTATCCACACAGACCGTGGAGGCAGGGCTCACCCGCAAGCTGATCCACGCCTTGGCAGAAGGCCCTGTGATCCTGCCCGAACATGAGAGAATAGGCAGTCTTGTGAGGACCTGCCACAAGGCCGTTTTTCACCTGGCTATCTTGAGGGAGGCTGCCAAAGAGTACCTTCTCATCATCTCCCTGGTTCCAGTGAGGTGTGGAACTTCCCACCTTGTCCCCTCCCCCTCAGGGTAGAGCTGCAAGCTATAAAACTGTTTAGCTGCAATATAGAAATGGGCTCCTCAGCAACATGGTGCCTCAGCCCTCCTCACATCTCCTGTCATTTGGCCTTTTTTTTTTTTTTTTTTTTTTGAAACAGAGTTTCACTCTGTTGCCGGGGCTAGAGTGCCGTGGCAACAGCCTAGCTCACAGCAACCTCAAACTCCTGGGCTCAAGTGATCCTTCTGCCTCAGCCTCCCGAGTAGCTGGGACTACAGGCATGCGCCACCATGCCCGGCTAATTTATATATATATGTATTTTTTTTTTTTTTTAGCTATCCAGCTAATTTCTTTCTATTTTTTAGTAGAGACGGGGTCTCGCTCTTGCCCAGGCTGGTCTCGAACGCCTGAGCTCAAACAATTCTCCTGTCTCAGCCTCCCAGAGTGCTAGGATTACAGGTATGAGCCACCACGCCCGGCATCTCTTTTGTTTTGATGTCATCCTATGGAACAAGGGATACAGGGAGCTGATACCATACTGTTCTTTCTTTTTCTGTTGATGTTAATATTAATAATAAACAGTCCGAGTCTATCACTGCTTGTTTTCCTCTTACCAGCCAAATCTGTAAGTCTGCTCAACACATTCTCACAGGGCAACATAAAGAGGACCTACTGCACCTGCAGTTGGTTGCATTACAGGAGAGAAACCCTGAGGTTAGGGAATCTGAATTTGTGCCCTTCACTCCTGAGGGAGAATATTTTTGTTATTTGGACAGTAAGTATGCCTGCCCTTTGCTTCAGATGTAAACATCTTTATTATGCTAGATGGTAAGCATGGCTGCCCTTTTCTTTGGAGGGAGACACTATCTCTGACTTTCAAGGATGTACTCTATGCAAACATCCTTGAAAAGATAGTCCAGAACAAAGGACAGTCAGTGCTTTACTTGCAAGATGTACAAACACATGAGAGATGTATGGAGAATTGTCTCCCAACAAAGGAGACGTACAGAATAGTAGCATTTCGATTAGTTTTTTTCTTCATCCAGTCTTTTATTAAAAATTATTTATTGTGGTAAATACATATAATAACATAAAATTTGCCATGTTGACCATTTTTAAGTTTCCGATTCAGTGGCGTTAATTACACTCACAAAGTAATGCAGCCACCATCACTATCTGTTCCCAAAACTTTTTCATCACCCCAAACAGAAATTCTGTAACAAGCAATAACTCCCCATTCTCCCCTTCCCCCAATCCCTGGTAACCACTAATCTACTTTTGATCTCTGTGAATTTGCCTATTCTAGGCATTTTGTATAAGTGGAATCATACAGTATTTGTCCTTTTGTGTCTGGCTTCTTTCACTTAGCATAATGTTTTCAAGGTTGATCCATGTCGTAGCATGTATCAGAACTTCATCACTTTTTATGGCTGAATAATATTCCATTATAGGTATAAATCACATTTTGTTTATCCAACACTTGGGTTGTTTCCATCTTTTGACTTTTGTGAAAAGTGCTGCAATCAACATTGACATACAAGTACAGTCATGTGCCTCATAACTTTTCCATCAATGACGGTGATCCCATGAGATTATAAGGGAGCTGAAAAGTTCCAATCACCTAGTGACATAGCTGTCGTAACATCATAATGCAACACATTACTCACGTGTTTGTGGTGATGCTGATGTAAACAAACTTACTATGCTGCCAGTCATATAAAAGTATAGCACATATGATTATGTATACTCTATGTAATACTTGATAATAAATGAGTATGTTACCGGGTTTTGTATTTACTATACTATCTGTCATTAGAGTGTACTCCTTATACTTATTAAAAAAAAAAAAGTTAATTGTAAAACAGACTCAGGCATATCCTTCAGGAAATATTCCAAAAGAAGACATTGTTATCATAGGAGATGACAGCTCCATACATGTTATTGCCCCTGAAGACCTTCCAATGGGCCAAGATGTGAAGGTGAAAAGACAATGATATTGATGATCCTGATCCTGTGTAGGACTAGGCTAATGTGTACGTTTGTATCTTAGTTCTTAACAAAAAAGTTTAAAAAGTAAAAACTAAAAAATTTTAAAAGTAGAAGAAAGCTTATATTTTAGGTTAAGTATGAAATGTCCGATTTCCTTAAGTACTAAGTTTGACAGTTGACATCTCTGACATTTCTTATTTTATTTTTATTGTGAAGGTACACCTTTAGTCTTGCAAACTCATATTTTGGCTTGTGATTATCTTTCACACTTTTTTAAGAGCAAAAATATGAATCCATGGTTTGTGAAACCATGGATTAAGTCAAAAATTCATGTTATTTTTGAATATGAGTTCCGTCATGGAAACAATGCAGCACAGACAGCTCGAAATATCGACGAAGTGTTTGGGAAGGATGTGGCTAATGAATGTATAGTACCTAGATGGTTTGAGAAATTCCGTTCCGGTGATTCTAATCTTGAAAATGAGCCACGTGGGTGACTTAAGACCAAGGTGGACAATGAGGAGCTGAAAGCTGTAGTGGAAGCGAATCCATCTCAACCTACATGTGAATTAGCAGCAAGGTTTGACGTTCCTATTCCAACAATATTGGACCATTTAAAACATATCAGCAGGGTAAAGAAGCCAGATAGATGGGTACCACATGAAATAAGCATCAGAAGAGAAATTGTCTCAAAGCTTGCCTTTCTTTGCTGTCATGACATTAAGGCGAACCATTTCTACACCATGTTGTTATGTGTGATGAAAAATGGATTCTGTTTGACAATCCTAAGCATTCAGCACAATGGTTGGATAAAGATGAAGTCCCTAAACACAGTCCAAAACCAAATATTCATCAAAAAAAGCTAATGGTGTCTGGTGATCCAGCACTGGTATTATCTACTTCAACTTCATAAAACCTGGTCAGTCCATTACAGTGGATGTCTGCTGCAACCAATTGGATGAAATGATGAGGATGCTTGCGATGAAGCAGCTGAGATTGGTCCATAGAGACAGGCCGATCCTCTTGTAAGACAATGCTTAACCACGTCACACAAACAATGCTGCTCAAACTACAGGAGATGGACTTGTAAACTCTCTGTCATCCACCGTATTCACCAGACCTTGCACCAACTGACTACCACTCCTTCCAGGCTTTGGACCACTTCTTGCAAGGAAAACTATTCAATTCTCAACAAGCTGTGGAAAACCCCTTTGGTGATTTCATCACCAGTCACTCTCCAGGCTTCTTTGCTACTGGCATAAACAAGCTACCGTTAAGATGGCAAAACTGTGTCGATAGTTTAGGCGCATACTTTGATTAGTTGTACTGCTTGTTGTTTGAGATATAATAAAGTACACTTTTAATTTGAAATCAGACATTTCATATTTAATGGCCTAACAGAGTAAGGATAAAAAGAAAATATTTTTTGTATAGCTGTACAATATGTTTGTGTTTTAAGCTAACTGCTATTAGAAAAGAGCCATAAAGGTTACAAAATTAAAAAGTTTATAAAGTAAAAAATTTATAATAAGTTAAGATTAACTTATTACTATTTCTTTTCTTTTCTTTTTTTTTTTTTTGAGACAAAGTCTCACTTTGTTGCCCAGGCTAGAGTGCCATGGCATCAGCCTAGCTCACAGCAACCTCACACTCCTGGGCTCAAGCAATCCTTCTGCCTCAGCCTCCCGAGTAGCTGGGACTACAGGCATGCGCCACCATGCCTGGCTAATTTATATATATATATTTTTTTAGCTGTCCAAGTAATTTCTTTCTATTTTTAGTAGAGACATGGTCTCACTC
>CAUYRT010027128.1:0-33172 GCA_963574885.1 Lepilemur ruficaudatus | reverse complement strand
CTGAGCCTTACCCTCCCCCTCATAGTTGTAGTTAAGTTTCGCTTCAGAGCTAGTGGCGTGACATTTGCTATCCCTCTGATTGGATGCTTTTGGATGCCTCATTTACATGTCTTGCTACGGACCTAATTGAATACTGCTAAGGTTTTTCCTCCGATTGCTCCCTGATTGGCCAGTCTATTTTTCACCTAATTTGCATTGTGACTGGGTGTTCCCCTCTCACTTGTCTATAAAAGCTGTAACCTCACCCTCAATAAACGAGATTTGATCAGAACGCTGTCTTGTCTCCATCTCTCGCGTCTCTTGTTCCTACCCAACTCCCACTCCCTCCTCCAGGTTTTGCAAATAACGTTCCCGCGGGTCTGGACAGCGTGGCGCCCAACCCTATCCGGAGCCAAGAGGCCCGGCCATCATGACTCAACTCTCAAGAGGTCCCCTGAGGACCAAGGGTGGTGGCACAGCCCAGGGCACTGTGGTAGGGAGGGCCAGGGTTGCAGAGGCCAAAAGCACACGCAGTAGAGGTAACAGGTGATGCCCCTATTTGGGTCTCCCAGAAACAGCTGTGGGGACCCTGGGACAAGTGAAGAACCTTGGTCTGCAGGGCACTGGGTGGGAGCGGAGGCAGCACCCAAGGCCACTAGGGCCTTAATGCCAAGTGACTTTGTCAGTACCCCAGGCCCACTAGGCCTGGACAGTCCTGCTATTGATGAACAAGTCTACTTTTATGACATGATATATATTTTTTCTTATTCCAAAAGTAACAGACTCTAAAAAAAAAAAAAAAAAAAAGAGCAGCAACAGCCACAACTTTTAAAATGCAAACAGCAAATTAGCCACAATTCCGTTATTTATTATGGTTAGGGCTGCTCTCATTTTGGGTATAATCTGCTAGTCTTTTTTCATTAATACATATATATTTTGAAAAACTGCATGGCAAAACCTCTATGGCCAGAATAAAAATTTAAAAAGACAAACTGGGGAAGCTATTTACAACTCACACCCCTGACAAAGAGCTTATTTCCTATGTGCAAATAGACTCTGGAAATCACAGGAGGGAGACAGAATTTAAATATATGACAGAAAAAAAAAAGTTGGGGATGCAGGTAAATGACATGCAAGTATACGATAGTCTTTGTGTCATCCAGGAAAAAGATGAGGGTGTTGATTAACCACAGACTGCTAAGTTAAGGATGTGTGTATGATTTCTAGAATGACTGCTAAAAAGATAAGAGTATCACAGAATTAAGGGCAGTGGCTGCCTATGGGAGAAGAGGAAATCAGGACATGAGAGAGCACACACAGCGGGGTGGGTTCTGGGATGGTGGGCATGTTTTAATTCCTGATCTGCCTGTTGGTTATCTTAGAAAGTTTAATTCAGCATTATTCATTCTACTGTGCAAATATATCACATGCACTTCTCAGTTCGCATGCAATATGTCACAATTTTTTTAAAGAATATTAAAAGATGCTCAATCCCATTCATAATAAGGTAAGCGAAAAATCTGAACTATTTTTCAAATGTGAAAAGGCTTGAGAACTCACTGTGTTGGCAGGGGAGTGGAGAAATGGGCTCTGCATACGTTCCTGGTGGGGTGCAATTGGTACCTCCTCCATGGAGTGTGCTTTGGTGATTTCGACCCAAATTCCTGGGATACAAAGCTTTGTCTACTTCTAGGATCTTATCCTACAGATATCATCACACAGGTGTACATTTCATTTGTGCAAAATCTTCTTCATTGCAAAAGATGGAAAACAACCTAAACATCCATTGTTAAATAAATAATAGTACTTCATATAGTGAAATATTGCATAGCCATAAAAAAGATGCTCTTCACAGATTGATGTGCAATTATACCCAAGACACATCAAGTGAAAAGCAAGACACAGAGGAGCGTATACAATGCAAGTCCCTTGTGTGGAAGCAACTGGCAGGAAGCATTATATGCATGTATTAATATTTGTCTGAATAATAATCATACAGTTTATAAAATAAAACATCCCTGAAAGGCTACATAAGAAACTGATAACATTGGCTCTAATGGGCTAGAAGGCATGGTTAGAAATCATATTTTTCACTATATAATACCTTTTTGTGTTTTTTGAACTTTAAAACAGAAAGTACATATTCAAAAATATTAATATAATAAAGGGATTGGGGTGTCCTGGAAGGAAGTTTCTGAGGAGGCTACAAGAGGGAAAGGTCAATAGCAAGGGCACAAGGACGCACCCCCCTTTTTATGAGCCAGCTATGTGTGCAGCTCCCCTCAGGCACAATGGGGCTGGGGCTCAAAGCAGCGGCTTGGGCCTGTCCCTCCCTGGTGCCGACATCCTGCAGGCAACCCAAGGGACGGGCCAGGCACCAGCTTTCCAGAGCTACAGAACAGTCCAAGAGCCAGGGCCTGGCTCAGTGCAAGCCTGTGGCCACGTGAGAGGACAAAGACGGGAGGACAGATTCCCCCAGCCAGAGTTGCCTGGAGAGGGGAAGGCCACCACTGCCCCCTGGGGGCAGAAACCCCAGCCCCTTCCTCCTGCAGGGCAAGCACGAGGACGGCCCACCCACCACCCCACCACGCACACCTGCCGTTCACCAGAGTCCAAATGAGCAAAACTTAGCTCGTTTTGTTCACGCTGTTTTATAGCCTGCTTTTCCCACTTAACAGCTTATCGGGAACATTTTCTCACGTCAATAACTGCTCTTTTACTGCATGATTTTTAATGACTAAAGTTTACTCAACCGATTCACTGTTAAACGTTGAGATTTTTCATTACCATGAACAACGCTTTGATGAAAATCAGTACAGCTAAATCTTGGGGCCCAGCTTTAATTGTATCCTTAGGATAACATCCTAGAAGTAGCTCTGCCGGTTAAAGCATATGCACATTTTATAGCTTTTTATGCATATGGCCCCAGCCTTAAAAAATTCTTGCCCCTGGCAAGGGGGCAGCCTTCCAACTCCCTTCCAAACCCAGAGCCAATGTGATTTTATCTTTACATACTAAATATTTCGGAAGAAGGAAGCATCCCATTATTGCTTTAATTTGCGTCCTTTGATTACTAATTGGGTTGAGCCTTTTTCATGTATTTATTTCCTTGATTTCATTTCTAACCCAAGTTGCCTGTTTGTATACCTGTCCACACCCAGCACCTTCCTATGCCCCCCTCTTTGCTCAGGCCTGAAGGTCACTCCTTACACATCCAAAGCTGTCAAAACTCCACCAATTCTTCAAGGCTAAGGTCAAGGTCAAATAGTCTGCCCTGATCTTCCCTGTAGGCAGTCATTTCTAACCTCCTGGGGTTCTTGGCTTGAGGCACTTGCTGCTTTGGTCCTGGTTCAATAGTGCAGTCTGTGAGACTGCACCCCTGCTGTCTGCACCAGCTGTTGGCTTTACTCCTCAGGCCCAAGACTTGGCCGCTGCCCCCATCTAAGGACCCCGTTTTAACAAATTTGCTGGGTCCCTACTCTCCAGTTAGGGCTTTGGAGCTCAAGGGACGAATCAGACTCCATCCTTGCCCGAAAGCCTCTTGGTGCCGTGTGCACCAAGGACAGCTACCTCCCGTCCGCCAGCTGCCCTGATCCCGGGACTGTCTGACTGAGGCCTGGGCTTGTGCCTCCCCCTGCTGTCGGCTCTCCTGGGGAAACTGGCCCTCCAAGACCAGCAGCTGCTTCCCCTGCCCTGCAAGAGGAGGCGGAACTCCCACTGGAGATTCTGCTCTGTGAGACGCAGAGCCAGTGCAGGGACGAGGGTGAAGCCCCTGGAGAGGCCGGACGAGGAAGAAGGGGAACTAACGGGGGACCTCAGTGGGCTGAAATGTCCGGGCTTTAAGAATGGATTCCAATATTGTGTGTCTGTGTCCAGTAGCTGTCCAGCATTGGCTATCTCAGGCCATGCACTCTGGTCTCCTGTGTTTTGGTGACTCTCCCGCCTGTGTGGAATTCCGAGCATGGTCCCCAGGAAGGGCAGCGGAGGCCCCAGCAGCAGAAGAGAGACAGCGGAGGGAGCAGAAACCAAGGTTCCCTGGAGATGCCACCGGGCAGGGGAGGGGCGCGGGTGGGCGTCCCGTGGGAAGAGGCAGAATGGGCTGGAGCCTGCCCTGTGCCCCTCATCAGATGTGCTGTGCACAGTGAGTGGGAGGCATACCCTCTGGAAGTGCCCGGGCAGTGGCACCCTGGAGCTTGCCCTGGCAGCACCTTCCCAACCTAGAGAGGCCCTGAGATACTGGGCAGTGCCTGGCCCTCAGGCCTCTGAGACCCCAAACTCAGCCCCAGCCTCTCCCAGCACCTGAGAGATGCCCCTGGTGTCATCAAAGAGGTGACTCTGCAGTTGGGATGACCTTGGCTCCCAGCACTGGAGGAGATGACAAATTTCTTTTCTTTCTGCTGAAAATATAATCCATCCTTTCATGGGTCTCCAGGGACCAGCAGCACAGCACATGCATTATGGAAGCGTTTGCTGGGCTTGTTTCTGCTGTCTGCGGCTGGCACGCTGCCCGCTCTTCCTTAAGCCCTTCAGAGACAGAGAGAGCATTTTCAGTGCCAAAGGGCAGGTTCAGGGATGTTCCTGAAAAACATTATATTTCTCTATCAGTGGCTGCTGTCCTGCTTTATGGACATTAATTTGTTAATTTAGGCAAGAATAATGTCCTACTATGTGCCAGGCCCTGGGGTCGGTATGACCAGCATGGATCTGCCTTCGCGGGCCGCGGTTGTGCTCATGCTTGGGACACCCACGGCCCCCAGCCCAGACCTGTGTGTCTAGAGGCTCTTCCCAGACCCTGAGACCTGGAAGCCAAGGGGCTGCCGGTCAGGTGGTGGGCAGGGAGGAGGACTTCTTGGGGGTGGGCTGGGGAAAGACATCGGTGCAGATGCTGGCAAAGTAAACTGAGGCCAGGCCACAGTGGACCAAGGGCGCCAAGGCACTGCATTTGACATCCTGCACCTGTCATCCTGACAGCTACAGGAGTCTTTGAGGGGGCACTGGTCAGGGAAGTGATACCAACAGCTTTGTCTTCTAGGAAGATAGTGTTGACAGCCTCCAAGAGGGTCCTCAGCAGGAAGAAGCACGACAGCAACTCAGGAGTGGCCAGTTCAGGAATGTGCCACACAGATAAAGGGAGAGACTCACACACAAGATGCATTTGAGAGATGCAGTTGAGAGGACTGAGGAGCAAGTGAGCAGCAGACAGGAGGGCCAGGAGAGGCCACCGCTGCGAGCACCGGTGGGGGGAGGGACTACAGTGAGGGAGGGGGTGGAAGGCTTGAGTGTCAGGTGCCTGTGGAATGCGCAGCTGTCCAACAGGCAGGATGAGTTCTTTCCAGCAGAGAATGCGTCTCAGGCCTGGCCTCTAGCTACACCTGGGCAGAGACATGGACCTGCCTTGGGGACCCCACAGCAGGGGAGACGTGTAGGTGTCTAATACTCACGCGGATAAAGGACAGTGGCCTCTGGGAGAAGGGCTTCTAGAGGTGTGGGGGAGGGACAAGGCTGGGAGCAGAGGAGCAGAGGCTGCCTGTGTGTCCCGGCCCGAGGACAGCCAGGGAGAGGGCGGGGAAGGGCGAGGGCAGGGCTGGAGAAGGCAGGGGCAGCTCACATCTGACATCACGGATACGGGTGTCCAAAGCATGATTTTCCTCTTTGTTATCCAATTCTGAACACACGGTAGCTCAAAAATAATGCAAACTTGCCAATAAAGGCAACTTCTGCCGTTGGATGTTCACCTGGAGGTGGAGGGCACGGAAGAACAGCCAGGAACACGAGGAAAGGGGAAATCATATGCCTGAACAATCTGTGGTTCACAAATGCAGGATTTAAAAGTAAGAAAAACACTGGAGAAAGGTAAGGGGAGGAACCCTCTAGGCACATACTGAAGCATTACAAAACCTCAGCGTCTTGGCCTTGTGACACAGATCCCATCTCCACAGACCTGCAGGGCAGAAAGAGGCCCGAGGACATACAGAAGGCAGTCAATGACAAAGGCGTGTCTCCCTTGGTAAAGATGAACATGCTAATAAATGATGTTAAGGATGGAAAAACAAACACCACGTGTACTCCCCATTACATTGGAACCTGCGCACAGAGGGGGCTAAAATTCAGTGAAAATCAAGCAGAGGGGAGACAGGAAGAGGGGAGGAAAAAAACCTACCTAGCAGGTACCGTGAACACTATTCGGGTGATGAACACACGTATAGCCGTGACTCAAGCATTACAAAATGATCCATGTAACCAAAAACATTTGTACCCCCTTAATATTTTGAAATATAAATAAATGATGTTGGGGTAAATAGGCAGCCTTCTGCAAAAAGACCAAGTTAGATACATACCTCACATCACACATCAGGATAATTTTCAAATGGAGCAAAATTTAAATGTATAAATGAAACCATGAAAGTATGGGAAGAAAATACATGTGAATTCCTTTACAAACTTGAAATGAGGAAGGCATCTCAAACTATGAGTCCAAATTTAGCAACCATAAAAGACTAATAGATGACACAAAAATTGGAAACTTTTGCAGGGCAAAAGCCACTATAAACAAAGTCAAAAGACCAACTGGGAAGAAATGTTTGCAACTCAGATCACTGTCAGAGCAATAAAATCTCTAATATATAAAAAGCTCTTAGAAACTAATAAGAAAATGATCAATAGCTCAATAGGAAAAAAGTGAAGAAGGCCATGAATGCACAGTGAAATTCAAATGGCCCTCAGCACATGCAAAGGTGTCTGACCCCATCATAAGAGGAACGCAAAGTAACCCTGCAAGGGCTCCTCACCATGCGCTTGGCAGAAATGCAAGTTGGACAGCACCCTTGGCTGGTGAAACTATGTGAGTCGAGGTACCACCCCAGTGGGAGGTAATTTAGAAATGACTATCAAAATTGTACATGCACTTACCCTTTGACCCAGCAATGCATTCTGGAAGTGGAGCCTGTGGGTACACCTGCCTGTATAGGAGAAATAGATTGGAAACCTAAGTGAAGTCACAGCGGACTCATTTTTCAAACAAATGTACGTGGCACAGCAATGTACAGAAGGATCTGGAAACACACTGGCTACCTTCCCATTTGCCTGTCCACATTCCAGACCATCCACCCTGCTCGCAGTGCCTGGAGGCTGTAGTACGACTAGGGCAATGGCCCCCTTGCCCTCTGACTTCAGGTCAGGTTCAGCCAGTAGGGAGTGAGCATTCATCCCCTCCCTGTAGGGGCACCTCGGGCAGGCTGCATCCTGGACCAAAGGTCACAATTCCTGCCAGGTGGATGTGTTCGCCCCTCAGGCCTAGGGTGATAAGGACAAGGGTCACCACTGTGACTTCCCTGTGTCCTACCCACACCTTGTAAAGAGTCCCTCCAGAAAACACTCCTCAAATTGCCCAATTTGAGCGAGCCATCTGTTTTCTGCTGGGCCCCTGACTGATGCAGCAGCTATTTATGAAAAGGACGAGGATGCACTCTAGGCATCAACATGGAGAGGATTCCAGGTACCTTATTAAGCAAGAGTCTATAGTGGCTCCCTCGCATGTGAGGACGGTGGAGGGAAAGGCACAGCACGTAGCTGCATCTGCGTGCATTTGCACAAAGAAGCACAGAGTGGACCCACAGGAGGCTGACGGAGGTGGCTGTCCGCCAGGGGATGGGTGTGGTAGGCAAGGGAAGGGCGCGCAGGACCTTTCTCGTGTCTGTTTATTGGCAGGCCTCTCCTCCCCTGCTCAGCTTCATGGGACTCTGGCCTGTGGGCACCAGTCTGTCCCGGGCACCTGACCACACACGATGCTGCATGCTGTGGTCTGACTGATTGTGCCCCTTAGATTCACATGTTGCAACCTAGCCCCAGTGTGATGGTGTTCAGAGGTGGAGCCTTCGGAAGGTGATCAGGTCTTGTGGGCGGAGCCCCCATGAGTGGAATTGGTGCCCTTATCAAAGAGGCCCGAGAGACTGTTCACTCCTTCCACCACATGAGGACACAGTGAGAAGCGCCATCTGTGAATTAGGAAATGGCCCTCACCAGGCACCGAATCTGCCAGTGCCTTGGGGAGGGTGGGGCACCGGGGGACACAAGGCAAGAGCCAGTCTGGGTAGGAGCCGGAGTGTCCTGTTGCTTGCCCTGCCTCCTGCCTCCAGGAGCTTTGGGGCTTAGACAGGGAGCCGCCCAGAGAAAACGCCCCTGGACAAAAGTAGCCAGCAACTCACTTCCCCAGGGTCAAGGGGGAAGGAAATCATGGGTTTGTTTGTTGCTTTCTGCTTAATGCTTCTTCCTGGAGGCTGGCAGGGAACTTGAGATCATTTCCATTTTCTTTCTGTGAATGAGTTGCTAAGAGTAATTTAAGCCCCCCATTGAAGTGAGCGTGGTCCAAGCAGAGATGGTCCAAGCACCCTACCTGTGACAGGTTCAGGCTGTCCACACTGGGAAGGCCATCAACTGCCCCTGTCATGTGCCCCTGGCTGGCAGGGCCGTCTGTGAACACTGCCCCTTCGGAATGATTTCAGGACCAGGCCTAGGAAGCCACCTCCATGCTTCCTCCTGCCCTTCGGAGTTCATAGTCTCTGTATTTACCGTGGACTCAAGGTCTGAGCCGTGGGTGAATGAAAACTCGGGCTCAGAAGGTCCCTTGGAAAGCCCTTGCATATGTTCAGTGGGCTCCACGGATCCAGCTGAAGAGGCCCTTGGATGCTCCCGAGCTGCTGTGGTGTCTGGCTGCTCCCGGGGTCCCGACCGCACTGTGAGCCCTCAGGAGACGTGCACCCTCTTGCAGAGCGGGAGCCGCTGGGCCAGGCAGGTGGCTCGGGAAGGCCTCTCTGGGCCGGAGCTTGGAGACGGGTCTGCCAAGGGCTGGAGGGAAGACAGGAGAGCAGATTCCATGCGCCAAGAGGGGTAAGAGGCCAGGTGAGGCGGCAGAACCACGGTGAGGACAGGTGGATGCGATGCAGCACTTGGCGCCCTGAGGGTGGTGGCTCACAGCAAAGCTCCGTCTGCAGAGGAGCCCCCACCATAGGCACGGAGCATGTCCTGCAGACGTGTGTCCACATGGTCACACCTATGTGGATAACACTGCTGCAAAGAGGCTTAAACACACTATCACACATACAAACAACTGTTTCCTGAGCACCTGCTAGGTGTTGGGCATACACAGGAAGCTCCTCCACAAACAGAGCGGTAGGTCGCCGCATCAAAGAGCAGGAGCAGTTCTAATTTTAATAAACAGCCCAATTGGCCCCAAAGTGCCTGCATTAGTGTTCTCAGACTACCATGACAAATACAACACACTGGGTGGCTTAAACAACAGAAATTAATTTTCTTGACATCCTGGGAGCTGGAAGTCCAAGATCTTCTGAGGCCTCTTTCCTTGGCTTGTCGATGGTGTCTTCTCCCTGTGTCCTCACATGGCCCTCCCTCTGTGTGTGTGTGCCCTAACTTTCTCTTGTGAGGGCACCAGTCTATAGGATTAGAGCCCACCCATATGATCTGATCTTACCTTAATTACCTCGCTAAAGGCCCTACCTCCAAATAGACCCACATTCTGAGGTACTGGGGATTAGCACTTCAGCTTATGAATTTGTGGAGGACACAGTTCAGCCCATAACAGTGCCTGTGTTCATCTATGCCCTGCACCAATTAGGAAACAATTTGGCACTGAGGAACAGGAACTGAACATAAACAAAATAGAAATGTAGGCCTCACTCACATTAAAGTCCAGGGGTGGACAGGCTGAGGTTGCCAAGCAGCTCTGTTCCCCAGTGTCCCCAGGAACCTGGCCTGGTGGCTCCATCATGCCTGGCCTCCATTCCCCAGATCATCTGATTGATGCTGTGGTTCCAGCCATCACAACTGCATTCCCAGCATTAGGAAGGAGGAAGGGGCAAAGGACATGCACCAGATCTGTTAAGGGAGATTCCAGAAATTGACCCTCCACACTTATTACATGTTACTGAACCTAGTCACAAGTCCACCCCTAGTTGCAAAGCAGACTTTGAAATGTAGCCTTTACTCTGGGAGACCCTGTACCCCACTAAAAATGTGGGATCTGACTACAGTGGAAGAAAGGGGTGTGAATAATGGGGGCATGTTTCAATCTCCATTATGTGCCCTTACTGATGATGGCAATTACTGTATCATACCTACAATGGTATGTCACGTTGTTTTAATTTGCATTTCCCCAATTATTAGCAATGTTGGCCATCATTTCGTTTGTACTGTTTATTTGTAGTTTCCCATCTTAGGATTTCCTGAATTTTCTCTTCTTGGAATTGCCAGTTTTTCTTTTGGGTTGGTTTGCCTTTTTATTGTTAACTTATGAAACTGCTTACATATTCTAATATTAATTCTTTGTCTTTTTTATAGGTTGCAAATATTTTCTCCTTGTCTATCATTTTTCTTGTTTGTTTAGAGCATCTTTTGTCATAAAGAAAATTTTCAGTTTCATATTAAAAATTGTATCAATCCTTTCTTTTATGGTTTATTTTTAATTTGTATGGTCTTTAAGGCATTCTGTACTCCAAGGTTATAACCAGATCGTCTTATATTTCCTTTAAGATCTGACTAGTTTTTGTTTCTAATGTGTAGGTTTTCGATCAATTTGAAATTTATTTTCTGAAAGCCATGAGACAGGGATGTGAGTTCTTTTGTAACCTGAGAGCCTGGTTTGCCACTCTTAGCCTGTTCGCTCCGGCCCTTCCCGTGCTTAGCCCTGGCCATGCAGAGCTGCCACCACAGGCTGAATTTCCCTGCCCCTGTGTCTGGCTTCCATCTGGGCTCAGTCCATGGGAGGTGCCACCAGGAGACCAGAGAGCAGGAGGAAAGGAAAGCCAGGTGTTCCCGCCCATCTTGCTGTGCTTAGTGGCTCCAGCTCCCCCAGGTCCGCCTGCTGAGTCCATTGTCCTGCCGGCTGGTCCAGCCCCCTCGAGCCCTCCAGCCTCGGCTGGGACGACTGCCTCTCTGCCCTGCTGGCATCCTTACTCTCCCACACCCTGTAGAACTAGCTCCCTGCATTTAATTCTTCCTGCTTTCAATACTCTTTTCCTGAGTGTGCCCTGACTGACACAAAGACCCAATCGATCTTACCTCGTTTATTTAAAAATACAGTAGAAGAAGAAGAAAAGAAAAAAAGCTCCTCCCACTGATTGGAAATGCCACCTCTATCTTGTACCAAATTCCAATAACAGCATGGATCTGCCCTGGCCAGCTGTCTCGGGCCATCAGCCGCTCCACACAACACGAGCCCCAGTTCCGAGCAGCCAGCATTGCAAGGACACCTGGGAGAGTGCCACTGATGTTCTTTTTCAAGAATATTCCACTCTTCCTGCCCATGTTGCTTCTATATGAATTTTAGGATCGGTTTGATGAATTCCATGCAAAATCCTCCTTAGGTTTTGATTGAGATTTTACTGAATTTATATTAATTTGGGGAGAATGAAGTCTTCAAAAAATATTGGATATTTCCATCCTTGAATGTGATATTTTTTACTATCAATTCAGATTTTCTTTTGTATTCTCTAGTAAGGTTTTACACTTCCCAACACTTGGACCCTCCCATTTCATATTAGGTTCATTCTCCAGCATTTTCCAGATTCTGTGGCTATGCCAATTGATATCTTGTCTCTATTCTGTTTTTAGTTAGTTATTTCTGTGGTTAGAAATGCTATAGATTTTTTATACTGATCTTATATTTTGTTATCTTGCTAAACTCTCTAACTCTAGTAATTTGACAGGTGACTGAATCTCGTAGATTTCCTACTTAGAACATCATGTCTATCTACAAATAACAACAAGGGTTTTTTCTCTTCCTTTGCAATTTTAATTTTTTTATGGCCAAGTTTTCACCTAGAAGCAGTGACAAAGAACTTGAACGTACCTTGATCCTGATTTTTAACAGGAATGAATCTAATATTTTACCATTCAATATGGTATTTATTTTAGATAACTGGCAAACACCCTTTATTAACTTAAGGAAATTTCCTTTATTCCTAAGAATTTAGGTTGCTTTTGTTATTGCTGTTTTAATCAGGAATAGAGGAAGTTCTGTCTTCAATAACAGTAGGTATGACATTTGAACCCATCTTCTCACTGTGGAAAAGCAGAAAAACTGGACCAAAAATTTAAAAATCTGCTAGAATGCATTAGAAAGGTAACAAGATGACAGGGAGCTCCCACTCCAGGATCTGAGAGGGAATGCAGGTCCAGGAGCCATGCAGCTGGCAGAATTCCAAGACAGCATAAGGTCCCTGCCCCCAGTGTACACACACCTTCTCCAGGTTACTCGAATATTAAAGTAGGTGAAATAATTCTGCAAATGTAACTAATGTTCCACATTAGTTAGTCTTAAGCTAGGGAGATTATCTTTGGTGGGTCTGAGCTGATCAGGTGAGCCCTTAAAAGGGACAAGGTTGTTTCTGGCAAAGGAGATTCAAAGTGTAAGAGCAATTCAGCTCTAGGGAGAGTCTCTGTTGCTGGCTTTGAAGATGGATGGGTCACATGCCCAGATATGTACGCAGCCTCTAGGAGCCAAGAATGGCCCCTGGAAGGCAGCAGCCTGCAAGGCAGTGTAGACCTCAGTCCTACAACCACAAGGAACTGAATCCTCCCAACAATCTGAATGAACTTGGAAGAGGAACCCAAGCTCCAGATGAGAATGCATCCTGGCCAACCCCTTAATTTCAGCCTTCTCTAAGCTAAGAACCCAGTCCCGGAGTGCTAGACTTCTGACCTACATATCTGTGAGCTAATGAACAGGTGTTGTGGAGAGCTGCTAAATTTATGGTAATTTACTACACAACATAGAAAACAAATACGTTTGCTGCTTCCCTCCCAAGGAGACAACTGGGACCGTGGTGACACTTTGACAGCTTCACTAGGGAAGAGACCAGGCCTACTGGTTGAAAATTGAGAAATACACACATAAAAACCTCATGTATCAAAGAAAAACAATCACAATTTAAGTTAGTATAAAAACATGTTGAACTTAAAAAGTGATAATGAAAATATCAAAATTCGTGAGACTGTAATGAAAGCTGTGCTTCCTGGGAAACATAGTGGGCTTTGAAATCAGACACTCCAGACTGGCTACACTGCTGCGTGACTCTAGGAGAGCCTTTTAATTGCTCTGTGCCTCAGTTTCCCTTTCTGTAGAGTGGGAGCTGTCACAGTACTCACCTCATGGGTGGCAGAGTCAATGAGATGACCACAGAGAGACTGCAATACTGGTCCCGGCAAGAGGGAGCACTGCAGAAACCAGCTTTGCTCCCATGGCTGCACGTGCTCACTCCCTGGGCCTCCCTCTGCTTCCTCTCAGGGCCACAGAGAAGCAGCAAACCCAGGTCTGGCCCTCAGTCTGCTCCCAAGCCAGCAGGAGCCACCACCCAGCCAGGTCAGCACTGAGAGGATGCAAAGCCTGGTGGCAGGGACAGGAGCAGCACCTCGTCAGGCTTGAGGGCTGGGAGGTGATGCCGAAGATTCCAAGACTTCCACCAGCGGCACTCAGACCTGGCCCTGTGCCTGGCTCCCATCACCTCCCATCCAGGCCACGTGTCCCATTGTCCCAGGGTGTGTGGACCAAATACCCCCAGCCACAGTGCTCTCCTGTTCCAGATCCAGAGCTACAAACCTATTTCTTCTGGGCAAAGGTCTAAGCTCGTTGGCTTGGTGCTATGGTTTGAATGTTGGTCCCCTCTAGAGCTCAGATAGAAATTTGGTTTTTTTAGAGACAGGGTCTCACTCTGTCACCCAGGCTGGAGTGCAATGGTGCAATCACAGTTCACTGCAGCCTCAAACTGCTGGGCTCAAGCAATCCTCCTGCCTCAGCCTCCTGAATAGCTGAGACTATAGGCACACATCCATGCCCTGCTAATTTTTAAATTTTTTTTGTGGAGATGGGGTGTTGTTATGTTGCTCAGGCTGGTCTCGAACTTCTGGTCCTCCTACCTCAGCCTCCTGAGTAGCTGGGATTACAGGTGTGAGCCAACACACCTGGATTCTGTTTGAAATTTAATTGCCATTACAAAAGTATTGAGTGATGGGACCTTTGAGAGGTGATTAGGCCTTGAGGGCTCCACTCTCAGGGGTGGGGTTGGTGTTGCTAAAAGGAGTTTGGCCCCCTCATGGCCCTTACATCTTCTGCCGTGTAAACACAGCAAGAATGCCCAATGCTGGCAGCTTGTCCTGGAACTTCCCAGCCTCTAGAACTGTGAGGCAACAAATTTCTGTTCATGATAAATTACCCAGTCTCTGGTATTCAGTTACCACAGCACAAAACAGAGCAAGGCACTTGACAACGGAGCCTGGCAGCCCTGTTCCTGCTCCCCATGTGGGGCCACTGTAGGGCTGGAATACCTGCTGTTCTCCCCCACTCCTGGGGGCTCCTGTGGGGAAGGTGGGACCGGCACACACATGGCTGGGTGGGCTGACACCTTCCGTATCACCTCCCGGTCACAGCTCATGGGGGGCGACTGTTGTCCTGGGCAGGGCGCCTCCGGCAGCTGCTCCTGTCCTGCCAGGTGGGAGGTTGAAGGCCCAGAGGCCCTGAGCCCAGGCACACATCCTCTGTGTCACCCATCAGCCAAGTCCCTGCTGGAGAGCAGCCCCTTCCTTGGGAGGAGCACAGGGCCTGCCGAGGGCCACCGGCCCTGACGACAGAGCGGACCCCAGCCACAGAGGGTGGGCCGGCTGGTCTAGGATGCAGGGGGTTCCTGGAACTCTAACCTGTCCAAAACTGTCCCAGGCAGAGTCCCCAGGTCCTGAGCACTCAGGGAGGGCTTTGCTTTAAAGGAAAGACGGTTTGGGGCAGCCTCTGCCCAGTGGCCATCTCGGCAGTTCTAGGTGGGCACGTCGCAGACTCCACTCACCCAGTCGCCCTCCTGCTGCTGTGCGTTATTAAATTATTCCTGGGGAAATTAGAGGACAAGCATGAATAATTCAAAGCAAGGGATAAAATCTAATCAAGTCTGTCTGCCCGCTTGAACTTTGACACGAAAACCAGAGTGGGCGCGCAAAGCTGGCTGGGAAGGCTGCAGCGAGAAACCGGGTCCAGGATGCGCACTCAGACGTCTCGAGGAAGCTCCGCGGGGAAGAAAGACCCAGACTGGGGCTTCAGGGGCCCCACCCCCGGCCTCCAGGCCCAGGTGGTGCTTGGCAGCCAGGACCGAGACCTTGGGGCGGTGCCTAACCGTGCTGGGCTCCGATCCCTTATCTGTTAAGTGGGAGTAAAAATACAATCTGCTTCGTGAGGCTGTTCTGAGCATTCATCAAAATAACAAACAAAAAGCCCTTCGTGCCAGTACAGGGCAGGCACCGCACCCGGCGGCGCGGCGGCATTCCGTCCGGCATGTGACACCCAGGCAAAAAGAAGGTACGCCTTTCCGTCAGCTCAGCATTCGGAATCTCACTCTGTGAAATCTGTCCATATACGCGTCAGTTTATATAACAGTAGAAATGAATATGAAAGAGCTACGTGTGCACTTAAAGTTCAAGAGAATGGAGCTTAGTATTTTCTCCACAGACACGCATAGAGTGCCATGGTTTTGGAACCGTACGCAGCGGCAGAGGTTGGCGGGGCCCCTGCTCAGGCAGCATCTCAGCCCCTGCACACTGCCCCCCGGGGAGCAAGCTGGTACCCTCAGAGCTTCAGCCACCCTCTGCAGCCACTTTGCAGGACACTCTGGTCCCTGCTGCTGCCACGGCGGGCTCTGCAGCTCCCAGCCAGGAGCAGCAAGAGTCCCCAGGCAGGACAGGTGCCACCACTGTGCCCTTGAGCTCCCAGGCCCTACCTCCAGGCCCAAGCCCTGGTCTGAGGCTCACTGCTTGGAGGTCCCTTCACAGGAAGGGTCAGCCAGCACTGCTGCTGGGGCTCTGAGACAGCACCTGTCTCCACAAGGCTAGACCCCGGAGACGAGCCTGAGGCATGGACCGCAGGGGGACCCTAAACATCTACTGCGCTGTTGCTGTCTGAGGCGCTCCTCCAGACGCTGGGTTACAGCGGCAAGCGCGGCACCCAGGCCCAGCCTCCCAGAACTCACCGTCTGGGAGCCCCACATCACCCCACCAACCTCTTGAGGAGGGCTATGAGGAAGACTTGTGTCTGGGCTGTGGGAGCTGGCGCCGGCCTGAGGACAAGCTGTGGTCGGTTCACTGGGCAGGACAGGGCTGCTGGGCTCTTTCAGTTCTGCTGAGATGTGGGAGACCCTGAAAAGGGTGAGGCTTCCAGCGCATTCTGACCTACAGTCAGGATGTAGAGACAAGGGTGCCAGGAGTGAAGGGCCTTTTAACAAGGCAAGAAAGAGTCCCCATAGCCAGCGGACCGAGCAGAGCTGTGTTAGATGGCGAGAACCAGGCGTTGAAAAAAGACAGAGTGCCTGAGAAGGGACCCACTGGGAGAGAAAGGCACCCAGGAGGAAGTGGGATGGGCCTGCTGGACACCCCCCCCCCCAGCCTAGTGGAGGGCTCACAACTGGGTACCGAGCCCCAGGTTGGATGCCCATGGGGGTCTGGCAGGCAACAGGCCAGGGTCGGCGCAGAGGCAACGGGAGAGCACCGGGCCCTCGGGGGGCTGCTCCTCCCCAGCTCAGACAGCCAGCAGGGTGTCAGCCCAGGGCGCCGCCTCCAGACACCCGAGCCCCCGGGCTCTGCAGTGGCATTAGCAGTTGTTCACCCTGGGTGATGTCAAGCAGAACAAGTCTGCCTCCAGCTCCAGCATTTGCCCACCTTTCCCGCTGCAGAATGCCACTGTCCTTGGCACCACACCCAGCCCAGGTGGGGGGTCTCAGGCCTCGGGTTGTACCTGGAAGAGAGGCCGTGCCCTCACCCACGGGAAGCATGTCTGTGGCTCCTGAGTCCCACGTCACTGTGTCTTGCCCCCTTGGCTCCCCGCCGCACCCCACAGGCCTCTGCTCGGAAAAGGGCAGCCATTCTTCTTTTTGACATTTTCCAGATAAGTGGATGTTTTTATTCTGGAATTTAGGAGAGACCTTTATCCGCTGTCTGGGAGGAAGCATCTGTCACCAATATGAAGCCGCCACTCGGTGGCCCCTGCATGCCTTGAGCCAGTCCTCACTGACACCCACTGTTGGGGCCAGGGCTGGGCCTGGGGACAGGCAATAACCAGGCCTGGCAGCTGCCCTAGGATGCAGCCCAGGCCAGGAAGGCACAGAAGATGCAGACGGCACCAGACCCGGAGACAGTGCTGCCTCCCTCGGTGCCGGCACGCAGAGGGCCTGGGGAGAAGGGAGGAGCCGAGAGCAGCCAGGGCAGTGGCCTTCAGGCTGGGCCTGAGGAGGAGTGAAGCCACCTGGGACCACCGGGACCCCTCCTCACTGCCAGCCTGTTGCTGGAGACGGCCCTGCCTCCCTGCAGCACACAGTCACCTGACAGCAGCTCAAAACTGGGATGATGCAGGAGGAAACCACATGGAGAGGGAGGCACCGCTGTTGGACCAGCAGCCAGCAGTCTTCGGGGGCTGTGCCGGGGAGGAGGGTGTGGGCGCTGGGAGGCCAGGTACTTAGGCATTTGCAGATGCCAAGCACACAGCTGGTGAGTTGCTGCAGATGAGGCTGCCCCTGGGGCATGTGGACTCTGGGCAAGTATATTTTGTGGGGCCTCTGTCTATTAAACTATGTGTGTTGCCCCAAATAATATCAGCACCACTCTGGCAGCCCAACCTCACATGATCCCACAAAAGGAAGACCCTGCTGCTGTTCCCTGGGCCACCTTTCTGGAACCAAGGCCCAGCCACAGGGTCCTCAGAGTGCCCGTGGGCCTGCGTCCCAGAGCGCCTGGAGGTGTGTGGTCCACTTCACACCCAGGGCCTGCGTGGGTCCCCATTCAGGTTTGGGGTATCCCCCTAGGCCACCCCTGGCCCCAGGCAGGGGTCTGGGACTCCAAAGTATAAAGGGCCTGGGGGACCAGGGCGGGCCCAGCCACCCAGGTCTAAAGCAATAATGACTACGGAGACCACAGCTTATAGGACCGGGGCGTCCCTATGCCCTCCCTCCCAAGAGCTAGGGCTGAGCCTGACAGAAGGGACAGAGGAAGGAGTGGCCCCAGGACAACAGGGGCAGCAGAGTGAGACAAGACTAGCCACCAGGATCAAGCTGCGGAAAGCATCGCCCACACACCCTAGACACCAGGCCATGCAAAGCACAAAAGCTGCACCCACCTGCCTCCCCCACCCAGGCTGCCCCGCTCCAGGCTGGGGTGGGAGCCAGGCCCCCTTTGCTAAACTCCTTCTCCCTGAAACTCTGCTCAGAAACACAGGAGACTTTCCGTTGAGATCTGCAGACCAGACAGCGTTCATCTCTCAGTGTCAATAAATCGGGCGTCTCCAGGGCAATGACTTTTACTTGGTAAATACTAAGCAGCCAGAGCTGGCGAGCGCAGGCACCCAGTCTGAGACAGCTGCAGCCAGCACTCTGCCACCCATTGATCTGTCTCCCACTGCGCCACCATGTGCTGCAGGGATGGGCAGATGCGACTCTGACACTGACACGACCCCACCAGCAGGGACAGGGGCGAGCTAGCTTCTCCCAGCTGCACACAGCGGTCTCACAGGGAGAGAGCCAGGCCTCTCAGACATGACTAGGCAAGGCAATGACAGCTGGTGCAAAAACCCACCCGAATGTGGAACAAGCTGCACCAGCTGTTGGCAGTTGGGAGGAGCAGGGCATCCTGGGAGCCAGGTGGCGATGACAGGGGAGGCAGCAGGTCCCAGACGGTGGCCTGGCAGGGAGGCAGCACTGGGACAAGAGGCCTAAGGGCTCTGTGCCCATGGGTGACCATGAAGTGAACCTGTGTGGATCTTTGCCCAGCTGCTCTTCCTGGGGCACAGCACTCCACAATTCCATGGAGATTCTGCTCAGACCTTGGTGCTTGGGTGGGACTGAACCCGCCTCCCTGGCCCCAAAGCTGGGCTTGTGTCTCCAGCTCGGCTCCTCTGAGTGGTCCATGGCCTGGCATTCCACCATCCTCTCTCTTCCCTCCCCCACCACTGGGAGTGGGGGGACCTGCACAGGACCCGAGCCCAGCCAACCCTTGGGCATCCCCAGCCTGCAAAGAAAGAGAGGAGTGTTTGCCACAGTGTCTGCTGGCTCTGGGGTTGGGGTTGGTTCTGGGCTGGCTGGCAGAGGAAAGAACGGGAGTCATGCGGTCTTCCCCTCTAGGATGCAGAGTGTTCACTTCAAAAATACCCTAAGCCAAACCTTGTTGCAGAGTGAAGATTCATTCTCCTATTAGCAAGTGCATATGAGAAACGTACAGGGCTCCTAGTCACGTGACTCTGCTATTCTTCCTGGAGAGCTGATGAGGACCACATTGCTCCTTTGGCTAAGGAAACAGGCACTCCTTTCCCTATGTGTTACACTACAATGACTTACTTCAAAAAACTGTCAATGAAAGGTGCCAGGACACAGCCAGTTTCCCCACCCCCTGCATTTCTAGCCATCCCTCCACCTTTGTGTGGCATGACCTCTCGAAGGACAACATCTAAATATCTACTGGATGGATAAATTGATGGATGGACAAGTAGAATAAGAAGATGAGTCAGTGGACGTGTGAGTCAATGAATGATGGATGGATGGATGGTTGCTTGGTTTGGATGGATGGATGAATGGATGGTTGGTTGTTTGGTTTGGATGGATGGATGGATGAGTTGTGAATGGATTGGTAGATAGGTAGATGGACATATTGATGGATAGAATATGTGGATAAATAGATGGATGTATGAACAAATGGAAGGATTGAGAAATGGATAGATGAGTGAATGGATGGATGGATGTGTGGGTGGGTGGATGAATGGATGGATGGATACTTACTTTCTTAGAAGAAAGTAAGCTTTCTGAAGGTAAGACTGTGCATTTTTACTTCCTTGTTTTTACCTGCAATGAATTCCACATCATACAAAATATTTCTTAACCATAACAGACTCTGCCGGACAGCTCTGACAGGGTTATTGCTGTCAGATCCCACACATACCATGCAACATTCCTGTGAAAATCTGGCAAAATCAGTGGGAGGGATTTTATAAAGGCTACTCCCCAAAAAATTATGTGTGGAAGCTATTTTCTAAAAATTGCTATTGTTTGTACCCTTTAAAATGTACTTTGAAATGTAACCAATTAAAAAGTATATATACATTATACATACATATATAATGTATATGTTATCTTTGAGGAATATGAAAGATGTTTAAGCAGGAGTGAAATAGCTTCATTTTCCTATTTAGTGTGAGCCTATCTCCTTTGGTTTCTATGCTGAATAGACAGCAACATAATTTAAGAAAGATATTTTCATAAATATTTCTATTCATTTTTCCAAAAAATAGAAACCACCCCCCCCCCTTTTTCTCTAACCAGCCAGTTAAAGTCACACAGTGTAAAGGTCGCCGGGATCTCAACAGCAATTCCAAAACCACAGATTCATGGAATGGACTTGAGCCTCACGACAGCTCTCAGGACACTCCTAGTGACCCTCCTCTTCTGACACTCAAGAACACGGAAACCAGGGAAAAACTAGCCCGGAGTCTCGAGGGGCCTTGATGGCAGATACCGGGAGCATAGGCTGCAGTGCTGCCCTGGACTTTTCCATTCAACAGCATGCCTTGTGCTCTGTGCCGACACCGTAACAGCTGCCACAGGGCAGAAATCCCCTTCCTAGGGAGCAGTTCCCCTGTGCCCTCCTCTCAGGCCTTCTTCTAGAATGTTCCTCTTCATGGGATGAGGTGTCCACCTGGAGCCCATTCCCATATCCCATAGCCCATGCTCTGGGAAACCCAGACTCCACAGTTTCCTGCCCCAAAAGCCCCAACCTCACTTCCAGGACCTAGTGCAGGATTCTTATATGGCTCTATCCTGGTGGGTGGACCACAGAATCAGTAGGCCAAAGGGGTGGCCAAGATTGTACCTGGAGCCCGGGTGACCAGAGAAGAGGTGAAGCCAAGCACCCGGCCAGAGCTTCCCCTTCCCTCCCGCAGGCCAGCGTGGAATGCCGAGGGGTCCAAGAATTCTGCATTTGAATACGGCCATTTTAATAAAATATTTTTCAAAGTTGAACCTATAACATATTTTATTTACCAATTTGTTAGCTTGATTTATAACCGCTAAATATTCAGACCAGCAATTCTCAAACATTTTGGTCTCCAGACCCCTTTACACTCTTTTTTTTTTTTTTCTTGAGACGGAGTCTCCCTCTATTGCCTGGGCTAGAGTGCCATGGCATCAGTCTAGCTCACAGCAACCTGACTCCTGGGCTCAAGCGATCCTCTTGCCTCAGCCTCCCAGGTAGCTGGGACTACAGACACGCACCACTGTGCCCGGCTAATTTTTTCTATTTTTAGTTGTTTGGCTAATTTCTTTCTATTTATAGTAGAGACAGGGTCTCACTCTTGCTCAGGCTGGTCTCAAACTCCTGAGCTCAAGCAATCCTCCCACCTCGACTTCCCAAAGTGCTAGGATTACAAGCGTGAGCCGCTACGCCCTGCCTACACTCTTAAAAATTATTGAGAACTCCAAAGAGTTTTTGTGTGGGGTATAGCCATCAATGTTTCCCATATTATAATCATGAACTGAGACATTTTAAAAATATTTATTCATTAACTCATTTTAGAGATAAAAATAATAAGCCCATTACATGCTTATATAAGTAACACATGGTTAATAAGCTAGCTATTAAAAAACTAACTCTATTTTCCAAGACAAACCAAAAAATGTAGTGAGCAGAGTGGTATTGTTTGACAGCTTTGAAAATCTCTTTAATGCCAGGATTAAGACAAGACAGCTGAGGTCTCATTTCTGTTTTTGCCTTCAGTCTGCTGTAATGTGTTGTTTGGTTAAAGCAGAAGAAGAAATTCTGGACTCCCGGAGATATGCAATTAGAATAAGGAGGACTATTTTAATAGCATTTCAGATGATTATGGATTTTCTTACTTGATACTACACCAGACCTCAACAAGTAGCAGTTTCCTACAGACGAGTTGGCCAGGGCGAGTCCAGGGTGAGAAGAGTGAGGCATCCGGGGTGCAAACTCCCAGAGGTGATATTCTCAGGGGTGTGCAGGTACTTACCCTGTGCTATACGCCCTTCATCCTAATACCAGCCCTGCTAGTTGCTTGTGAAATCTGAAATCATAGTGATAAATTTTTGTACTCTGTTCCCTCACAGTTTATTCCTGTTTCTTGTACTTGGAGTGGATCTTTTGCCCATGCATGATTGCGTGTGCATGGAGCATCAGGACTGGGATTTGATGTTGCCCTGTTACAAACTAATAAATTAACTTGTTGCTGTTGCATGGGTACTGCCAAAAGACACACGATCCCTCTGTCAGAGACAAAGGACTTCATTACTCACAGCATGCTGACACAGCAAGCAAAGTGAGCATCAGCCTGTTTGCGTCAGTTCCCTTTGCTCCCCAAGTCCCACGAGGTGATGCAGAGGTGCTCAGAGAGATGCCACACACAGGGGGACGGTGCTGCAGCTAGAACCTGCAGCTTGGGGATCCATCTCTTTTGCAGCATGCAGTAAACAAGGCTGCTCTTTGTCTCAGAGGAAAACGGCACCTGATTCCTCGAGGCTCCTCGCTACAAATATAAACCTGAGAAATAGTTTATATAAGACAAGCGTCAGGGTTTTGCACTCTTGGCACACCCAGCAAGACCTGTGGGAGAGATCTGCAAAGGGTGATTGCCTTTCCCAACACAAACAGATGCACTGGTCTTTGGAAAATATTGGTCCCCTGAGTTACGCAAATGTTGCGTAATGTCCAAATGTTGACATATTTCTTTAAATAATATCAAAAAATCACATTCATTAATATCATCATTAATCTCATCAGAAAGAGTGGCTAAGTATTGAGAGTCTATCAAGCTCACAGTACCCCTTTTTGAAAATTCTAAGTTTTGCTTGAAAGCTCCAATTTTCAAGCTTTTGGAACTACTGTCAGTTGTTTTCCTTGAAGAAATAGATTCATTTCATTCATTTCTAATAGAATGTTTTCCAAATACCCAAGTGTGAATGATCATGGTGTGACTGTCAGTCAATCTTTCAAGTAAAAATTGTATTCCATGAAAAAAGTGGTTCGTTCAGCTTGCAACTCAAACAATTGTACAAGTGGGGTTTTTTTGAGACAACTGTACTTCAGAAAGTAGCAGAAATATATTATATCTACTTCCCACTTCATGACATAAAATACTAAAAAGATATGTACTCAGGAGTCAAGATTTAATAAAATTATTACAATAATTTATACTGCTTTATCAAATCAAGGACATTCTTAGGTAAAAATGACTTTTTAAAAAACTTATAGAATAGTAAAGAACACAGTGACTGCTAGTACATTTGGGAGTCACTGCCCTGATTTGCATTAGTTTCACCCACCACTGTTTTGTACCATCAGGGCAAATGTTGACACAGTGAAAAAGGTCAATAATGTCTGATTATTAATATGAAAATAGTTTTGATTTCACAGACTCTCTGAAAAGGTCCTGGGACCACCAGGGGCCCTCAGACCACACTGGAAGAATGATTGATTTTCACATTTGATATTTGGGCCTTTGCTCACATCGTTGCCCCAGGCCCTGTGAATTTCGGGGAAAGACCTTCCACGGATACAAAGACCAAGCTCGAAACCACAGATTCCTTCAAGGACCAAGAGGCAGAGAAGCGAGAGGAGCAGCCAGCTGGAAGCCTGGACAGAGCAGGGAGCTCAGGTGCAGATCTGCGGCAGCCACTGTTCCCTCCAGCCAGCCGTGTTCATGGGGACATTCAGACGCAGTGTGGCCAGATCTTATATATACTTCAAGAAAAGCCAAAAACCCAGATTTTTCTATGGAAGTGGCCAAAATTCTGAAAGTTGGCAACTAATTCTCTTTTAAAAACAAAAATAAAACTGTGGGGCTAAACAAAATATCCATGGACTGGATTCAGGGTATGGGTGCCAGTTTGCAACCTCTGGTCTAGAGGGACAGCCAGACACAGAAATAATCACAGTAAGCTAATCTAATGGGCCCACAAAGCGCCCTGAGAGCAGAGAAAAAGGGCCTGATAATCACAGCTTCCCTTTCCTGAAAACTTGCCAGGTACCGGGGGATCCACACACAATTGCTTCATGTAATCCACCTGGCAAGCCTACAAGGCAGGAACTATTATTTTTCCCTACTTTATAGATGAGGAAACTGAGACTTAAAGTTCATAAATAACTAGCCCAGGACCATATGATTATACCCCTACAATGCTCCCTCTCACTTCTGATTCTCCTGTCCCTCTAGATTCCTTACTGCACATTAAGCAAGTACGTTTCTGCCTCAGGGCCTTTGCATGTGCTGTTTCTTTCTGTCTGATATGTTCTTCCCCCAGAGGGCTTCCTCCCCAACTGCATTCATATGTCTATTTAAAAACCACCTTCTCAGAGAGCCCTGCCCTGACTACACCTTGTCCCACACACACACACTGTATACACTCACCCTGCTTTATTTTCTTCTTTGTGCCTATTATATCTTTTTTTTTTTTTTTACCTTTTTCTTTTTTTTTTTTCTGTTGCCCGACTTAGGGTGCGGTGGCGTCAGTCTAGCTCACAGCAACCTCAAGCTCCTGGGCTCAAGCAATCCTACTGTTTCAGCCTCCTGAGTAGCTGGAAATAGGCACGAGCCACCATGCCCAGCTAATTTTTTCTATATATTTTTAGTTGTCCAGCTAATTTCTCTCTATTTTTTTAGTAGAGACGGGGTCTCGCTCTTGCTCAGGCTGGTTTTGAACTCCTGACCTTGAGCGATCCACCCGCCTTGGCCTCCCAGAGTGCCAGGATTATAGGCGTGAGCCACCACGCCCGGCCTTGTATCTTGAAATTACATGATTCATGTTCCTGCTTTTTTCCTATCTGGCATCCCCCACACCGCCATCACCACTGGAATGCAACCCCTGTGAGAGGTAGCCCAGCACCTAGGACAGCGCCTGGGCACCTAGTGAGTGCTCCATGTGCTACACAGATGGAGACAGAGAACTGCTGTCACTGGACCTAAGAGACAGAAACACAAGACACACACAGCCATGACTTATAAGATCCTTGCAATTTACTTCAAAAGGTTGAACGACAACAAGATGTAAAACTGCATGAGAAGCAAGCACTGGCAGGGAGAAGCCGGCTGAGCAGTGTGTGCTCAGCTCTGGTGGATGGGGTGCTTGGGCTCCAGACCCAGTTAGTGACTTTCCCACAGGCACAGGCCACCCAAGGATAACTTACCTGCTGCCGGCATGCAAGTAGTTTACCTATTCAATTCTTTATGCACAAATATTAGTTACATACTTACCAATACAATATGAAATAGATTGATAACCCAATTTTTTTTAAATGACCAAAAGTCTTAAAGGAGCCATCACAAAAGCCAAGAGACGAACACATGTATGAAAAGGTGTTCAACCTCACTATTCATCAGGGAAATGCAAATAGAAACCACACTGAGATACCACAGTACTCCAGTGAGTGGCGAAAATGAAAAAGACTGACCATACCATGTGTCGACGTAGGTGTGCAGCAACCGGAACCCTCAGGCACTGTTGGTGGGCACATCAACTGGGACCACCGCTGTGCAGAACTGTTTGGAGATGTCTCCTCTTCCCTAACATGTGCTGGTCCTTTGACCTGCATATTTCTCTCTTGTTCTATACCCAAAAGAAATGAGTGCATATATCCACTAAATGACACATCCAAGAATGTCTGTAACAACCTTATTCACAATAGTCAAAAACCCAAGTAACTATCAATAAATAAATGAGTAAATAAATTGTGGCCTAGGCATATGATAGAATACTGTACGTACACACACACACACACACACACACACACAGCACAATACTCTCAACACCATAGAACAGCCTCATTATGCGGAGTGAAACAAGCCAGACACAAAAGGGAATGTACTGAATGATTCCATTTACACAAAGGACAAGAATAGGCAAAACTCTGTGACGTTGGAAATGAGAACAATGGTTACCTCTTGGAATAGAGGAGTGGATAGGCTAGTAAGGCACATGAGTAAGGCACATGAGCTGTCTGGAAATGTACCTGGGAGACTTTGCTCTGATCAGGTGTGGTAAGGTGACAGACAGACACTGCCTTTGGAAGAAGATCTGTTACTCACAGCTCCCGAGAGGAGGAGGAGCGCCACAGCAGGGAGGGCCACGGGGGAAATACCAGGCCAGTCAGGAGACAGCTGAGCAAGGGGCAAGCCTGGGCCAGGCCTTCATCGGGTTTCCGTGGGAAGGAAGGGACGACGCAGGGAGGCAAGTCTGAGCATGCAGGTGGCTGGGGCTTGGGCTTTGATTTGTTGGTTTGCACATGGAAGGCACTCGCAGGCAAGTTGTCTAGGAATTAGCCAGTCCTGGGAGGGCCAGTCTCTCCCTGGCCAGAAGACCATCATGCAACGTCAAAGCCCCACAAAGCATAGAAAGTAAAAAGCTTGATTAACGCAGGAGCTGTACGAGCGCTGATAAGCTTCTCTCTGCGTGTGTAAAGACTCAGTGAGTTATCTGCTTGTCGTATTATAACTCATATTTTTAAAAATACAAATACAGAATTGGATTTGAAGAAGCACTAAGACAAAGGAACTCATTGTCTCATCAGCCACCACTCCCGCCCTCACTGTCTTTCCGGTGTCAGCATCCTCTTCCTCACCTCCAACCCCAGGCCCCGGCTCCAGGCACACCCAGGCCCTGCGGGCCTCGGGGCATTCGGCATGGATCAGTCTCTGTGGTGACACGGCCTCCAGATGCCTGCCGAGAACTTAGCAAATGCTCCCTGTGTCTTGCTGCTTCTCCTGAGCTTTCCTGGGCACAGCAAAAAGGAGGAAAAATCACTCCACAACACTGCCTGCTGCCACCTTCTCAAGCTGCTGTTATGCCTGACGCGCCCTCACCCCCAAGCTTCCCTCCATCCTCCTGGGACGTTTGGAGGCTCCCTCACCACTTCCTGGAGACTGCCCGTAGCCCGAAGGCGGCCTGGGCAGAGGAGGGTGGCCTGGGGCTCCCACACAGGCATGAGACCTGGGAGACGCAGCCCCGATGCTGGACTGGGCAGAGCCCTGCTTGGGCCAGGCTCCCTAAACACTCCCTGCTTCTAGCAATCATGCCACCATGTACTGCAGGATCTGTGCTCCACGGGCCCCACCCGCCAGGCTGGAGCCCCTGGTCTCCGTCTCCGGAGGCCAGCACAGGCCCTGCACGGCTCAGAGCAGAATGCAGCCAACACTGTGGATGGAAGCAGCAGACGGTCGGGGGGTTAGTGTGGCGGTTGTCAGTGACGCTGAGAGGCTGAGGCACATTCTTGGACACAGCTCAGCCAAGCACTGCTCACAGCTTCCGGAAGATGCCAGAGGGCACCTTCTGTGTCACCCTATTACAGGATTCAAGCCCTTTCAGCCAAGACAAGTGCCACTGCTGCCGTAAGGTTGCCCCCAGTTTGATTTTGAGGTGCTACATGAAATGTCTTCTTCAGTGGCCAAGCCCCGGCCGGGCCAAGGGCACTCTGGGAGAGGCGGGGCAGCCAGATGTCCCGCACAGATGGGCACACAGACGTGATGACCTGGAGCTTGGGAGCCTGCCTGGCCCGTGGTGGGGCCCGGGGCCGGGTGGCAGTCAGGGCCTGCTCAGGACAGACCTTGCTCAGTCCTGGAAGAGAACAGCCTCATTATTACAGCGTCTGGTCCGAGAGGCTCTCAGCCGCGCAGAGCCCAGAGAGGAGGCCTGTGCCGCCAGATGGGCCGGCTCATTAGGATGGGAGCGTGGTATTTCTTATGCAAATGAGGGAAAATAAATCTATCAGAGGAATGTGAACAAAAAACACTCACAGGAGCATGGAGCCCACCAGGTACTGGCTGAGAGGGGAGGGAGAGGAGGAGCAGGAGGTGGGAGAGACAGCCCCAGCGCTGCCCTGAGGTACTCTTAGCCCAAGTGCTCTGGATTTGTCTACCTGTGCTGTCCAAGAGGGAAACTGAGGCCCCAGGAGCCCCATCCAAAGGCTGAGCCTGGCCTGAGCCACACCCAGGCACAGAAAGCTGCCAGGGTGCCAGAGGGCGCCAGGAGCCGGGACAGATGCAAGGCCAGGCCACAGTCGTGCAGCCTGGCTCCAGCAGAGCAAGTGGCCCCAGAAGATGGGGGATGCTGATCAGACATAGCCAGCAGCCCCGGGCCAGGAAAGACCACCAGACCCAGTCCTGGGACCAGCCCCAAGGGAGCCCTCCTGTCCCGCACCTCCTAGATATCTCCTAGACACCAGGTAGAGCTGCCTGCTCCACCCCTGTCCGCTCCATCCCTGCCCCAGTGCCCCCCTGACAACAGGTCAGACCTGGGGACAGTGGTCGCTGACACGCCCTCCCCTCCTCCCAGGTTTCTTGCCCATGAAGGTGCTGCCAGCCCTAGCTCTGAGATACCCTCCACATCCCACCCTATCCTACCTCCCCCCATGCCCTGACCACCAGTCCAACTCGTCTAATTCTCACCTTAGCGGCTCCCTCCCACACCAGGGCCTCCCAGTGCTGTCTTCACCAATCTCTGCAGGCATCAACCTCTGCCCCACCAGCTCCCACCTGTCCATGTGGCCATGTCATATCCCAAACCCCAACGCCCTCGACTGGGGACTGCAGTCCATCCATTAGCCTCTGTCTCAGGTGCCCCTCCTTCCCTGCCTGATTCTACCATCATGCCCTCACCTTGACTGTGCTGTGCCCTGGGACAGAGACAAAGGCCTAGTAAACCCCACCTCTACCTACCAGTGTCCGGCCACTGAGCCCGGGGGCAAGACCCAGGACCAGGCCACTGGTATACTCAAGCTCTGGCCCAAGACCAACAGCTATGCTCGACGCTCTGATCTGTCCAGGTTCACGCCAGGCTCTGCCCCACCCATGACACTGGAACCAGCCTCCCTCCCAGACCTGCCAAGTGTGCAGCCACCTCAGCCCAGACCCTGCATCTGAGACACCCTCCTGTCACCATCACCATCACTACACACAGCTCCCTCCTGTCACCACCACCACACACCATCTCTCTCCTGTCACTATCGCCATGACTACATACAGCTCCCTCCTGTCACCATCACCACACACACCACCTCCTGTCACTATCACCACACACCACCTCCCTCCTGTCACCACCATTACACACACCTCCCTCCTGTCACCATCACCATCACTACACACAGCTCCCTCCTGTCACCACCACCACACACCATCTCTCTCCTGTCACTATTGTCATCATTACATACAGCTCCCTCCTGTCACCATCACCACATACCACCTCCCTCTTATCACCATGATCATCACCACACACACCTTCCTCCTGTCACCATCACCACACACCACCTCCGTCTTGTCACCATCACTATATACCACCCTCCCTCCTGTCACCATCACCACACACATGACCTCCTGTCACCATCACTATACACAGCTCCCTCCTGTCACCATCACCATCACCACACACACGACCTTCTGTCACCATCACCACACACACCACCTCCCTCTTGTCACCATCACCACACACACGACCTCATGTCACCATCACTACACACAGCTCCCTCCTGTCACCATCACCATCACCACACACACGACCTTCTGTCACCATCACCACACACAGCACCTCCCCCTCTCATCATCACCACACACCACCTCCCTCCTGTCACCATCATCACCAAAACTGTGTTCCCATTTGTTAGCACAGGGGAGCTAGGCAGACACTTATTGCTCCGTCCTTCCACTTGGGCACTTTGTCCTACATCCTCTCACCGCCTCAAGGGCACTGCCCAGCAATTGTTTGCACATTTTCACTCTGTATTGTATCATCCCACCATGGCCCCTCCCTGTGTCTGCTGTCCTTTGCAGAAGCTTTCTCCACCTCCCTCAGTTATGCCAGCCAGTGTCCCCACCCCTACCAAAGCTGTTCTCATCTCGGCTCCTGCGTTCTCCGTCCTGGTCCTCCTGCTGTTCGGTGGCTTAGGGCACAGCCCATGGTGCCCTCCTCTTGTACTCACCGTCTTCCCTGGGCTCACAGGGCATCTCCTTCCTCCTTGGTTGTTCCACCTCAGTGGCTTGATTTTTCTCATCTCCCCAGCATCTCACTGTCATGGTGCCCAGCACTTGGTCCTTGGCCCTCTTCTCTTTCCTAACTGCACTGGCTTCCACTGTGGCCTCCAATGCAGTGGCTTTACACACCACCTGTAGCCCTGCCACTCCCCGGCGCACACGTTCAGCACAGACCTCTCTCCTCAGCCCACGGCCATGTATCCACCTGCCTCCTGACGTCTCGCCTGGATGTCTGGCCACCGGCTACGATGAAGTACGCCTGCAACCGCACTGCCGCTCCTTCCTCATCTGCCCTGCTCCTCTCACCGCCTTCTGCAACTTGTTGACGGCAGCCTCTTCCTTCCAGCTGCCTCAACCCCTCTCCTTTCACACACTCTATCCAGCCCATTGGCAGCTTCTCTGCTCACCTCTTCCCACCCCTCACCTGCTGCCACCCGGGGCTGGTCCTCTGTCACCTCCCACCGGACTGTAATCGCCTCGTAACTGCTTCTGTTGCTTCCCTCTACACTAGGTTAGATCATGTTCCTCCTCTCCTCACGGCCCTGCCTTGGCCCCCATTTCTCCCATGGTAAAAGCTGACATCTTTTACTGGCCCAGGAGACCGCAGAACACCCGCTCCTGGGCCCTCTCGCCTCAGCCCTGTCACTGTCCCTGGCTCACTTCCCCCAAGCCACACTGGCCAGCATTCTCTCTCTCGCCTTCTCTGAGCTCAGGACTGGCCTGCAGCTCGTCCTTCTGCCTGGAACTCCTCCCCAGGCACCCGCTTGGCCAAGGACTTGCCCAAGACTTACCTTGCCAATGAGGCCTAACCTGACCACTCCTTTTAATACCGAAACTACCTCCCCTCCCTGTGCCCTGTTCTTTACTGTCTTCCTTCCACAGCACTGGCACATGCCAGCACACTAGGGCACAACGACTGAGCATGCTTATTGTGCATTACCTGTCTTCCGCCACTAGGGTGCGAGCTCCACGAGGCAGGATCGTTGTCTGTTTTGATGACTGATGTGTCCAGAGTGCCTTGAATAATGCTTGTACATAGGAGATGCTTAATACAAATTACTGGAGTGAACAAATGTGAAATTTCCCATGACTGCCCGTTTATGAACTTCAGGTGAGGATAGCTCTGGGTCTAACCTCCCAAACTTGACTTAGGAGGGAGATTCGTAGGATGGGTATTTTTCAAGTGTCTTCTAGTTTAAAGTGTCAAACCTAACTCAAGATGACTGTGACTAAAAAGTCTAGAATTAGCTGCAGGCATGGCTGGGTCCAGACAAGCAAAAGCTACTGTCGGGCTTGGTCTCTCCATGGCCGCCTTGAGCCTCCCACAGGCCGTTGCTCACGTGCAGCTCCAGCAGCTTCAGGCCAGCTCTGTCCCCACCTCAAGTCCATGAGGCAGAAAGTTTCCCTTAAGAAGAGTCCCAGTGTTAGGTTTCCTGCATCCAACTTGAATCAGGTGCCCCCGACCCAGTTGCTATTCCTAGGGAATGGGATTTAGTGACCCACTAGACCTGGAGTCCCAGAGTCAGCCTGAGCGATTGGACTGGGGTGGAGGGTAAGTGAGGTCTGATACCATAGTGGGAACCACAGGTACAGAGCTGGCATGAGCAGCTGTCCCCCTGGGCTGCCTGCTGGGGCTGTGGGAACAGCTCCCAAGGTGCCTGGTAGGTCCCGATGGTGGCTGACAGAAGGAGTAGCCTGCCTCAGACAGAAAACCCAAGCTGTCCTCCCCAATCCTCAGTCACCATCCAGATGAGAAGTAATGCAAAAAGCTCAAGATGTCAAAAGATCCCCTTTAACCAGAGTCTGGCTTAACACACAACAGCTTCCTACACATTCTCCTGACCTCACTCTCCACCAACCCCCAAAGCAGAAGTCATTAAGGCAGGACGAAGAACGATGGCCACCATTATGACCATCACATCACACTGTGCTAGAACTGCAAGACCATGCAATCAGACATGGGAACAAAATAAGAAGCTTAAAAATATTCAAAAGAGCTGGCAATACTATCACTATTTGTAGATGATATATTTATAAACCTGCAAAACTCACAAGAATGGGCTAAAAAGGTATTAAAAACAATAAGGCAATTCAGTGAGTTATAAAATTTATATTCAAAACAAAATTGATTTCCTATAATTTCTTATAGGAAATAGAAACATTATGAGCTTGACAATGTAGCAAAAGAAACTATATCATTCACAGAAAGAATTTTAAAATATTTTGTAAAAACTAGGAATTGCTGTGAACCTAAAACTGCTCTAAAAAACAAAGTCTTAATTTAAACAAAACCTAGGAATAAATTGAGATATATGTGAAAAAAATTATAAAATTCTACTAAGTGACATAAAAGAAGACTTGAATAAATAAACATCTTATTTTTTAATGTGACATCAATACAGATGTTAAAGATATCATACTAAGTCTGATAGTGTACCCTCAAAATTCATGTACTTCCTGCAACTTCAGAATGTGACCTTTTTGGAAATAGGGTCATTGCAGACATAATTAGTTAATATGAGTCATAGTGGAATGGGTGAGTCCTTAATCTGACTGCTGTCCTCATAAGAAAAGGACAGGAGACACACGGAGAGATACCAAGGGGTGTCACACCTTGCAATGACAGAGGCGCAGAGTTAGGTGACACATCTACGGCTCAAGAAATCCTGAGGATTGCTAGCAAAACCAGAAGTTAAGAGAAAGGCAAGGAACAGGGTCTCCCCATGGCCTGCCGACACTTGGGTTTTGGGCTTGTACCCTCCAGAACTGGGAGAGAAACATTCCTGCTCATAAGTGTGCGGTTGTGGCCATTAGCTACAGCAGCCCCAGCAACCAGCACAGATGTCAGTTCTCCCCATGTTAACTACAAGCTCAGTTCAAGCCTGATCCAAATCCTAACAGGGTTGGTTTGGGTTTGAGGTTTTGTTTTTTTGGATTGCTGATTTTTATTTTTTGGTTTTTTGGTTTAGGATAGTATTTTGTCCTATTTTTTCCTCTTATTGTTTTTGCTGTTCTGGGAATTGAAAGAGATTTACAAATCAATCTCTCCGAATGAAAATAAAGTTATATCCAGGAAATTTCTGACAAGGAAAAGTAACAAAGCAGGCCCGGCACTCTCGTCCAGACATGGTTAACCCTGTG